>JAODAL010062819.1:0-19556 GCA_025379985.1 Phyllomedusa bahiana | reverse complement strand
GCTTTGCTTGCTCTGTTGGGCAAATTTGGGGCTTTTATCCTGTTTTACAATAAAAAAAATTTGGTTTTTTACCCGTCTATGGTACCGCGGTATTTTCTTTTTTGTATTTTTAAAAATTTTGGACACCTCATTATATCAGTCAGTGGTAATTTTAATATCTGTTATTTTTTACGAAACCCACTGATCGCAACAGTCTGGGGCTTTTCCAGGGTAACCATGCCACCAACAAAAAAAACCCAATTACCAAAAATCCCCTTTTTAAACGAGAACGCGAATTGTACAAAATCCGGCCCTTTGTACCCCAAGGTGGGAGAGATGTCCAAACTTTTTTAAAGGGAACTTTGGATCCCCGACAATTTTTTAAAATAAACTAAAACAACCACGACCATGACTAATGAACCCCGACATTTGAGTTTCCCGCTCCACCCCACGTTTTCCATTGACCCTAAAATATCCCCCATTTTCCTAGGGGGTAAAAAAATAATCCGGAAACATTGGACCATTCTGCCCATTTTTCATATCCACAAATTGTGGTTTTTCCAAAAAACCCCACCCCTTCAATCCCCTTTAAAGGGGGAAAAAAAAACCTCGGGACCCTTGGTAAGGGGGGGACCTCTATTCATCTGGGAAAATGCCCCAAACAAAGGGACTTTATTTTCCCAAAAAAAAGGGCCCACTTTTCCATGCCTGGATGCGCCCAGTGCTTTCGGAAATTTAAAAAGGGGGAGTTTATTTCCCCCCCCATCCTACCCCCGGGAAATTTTTTTCCCGGGTTAAAGGGCTTCTTTACCTGTAATCAAATTTTCGTCTTTTTTACTAAGTCCCCATTTGGACTTGCTTTATGGGGCCAGATTTCTCAGGTTTATAAAGGGGCCCGTGTATTTTAAACCCCAAGTCGACCATTAGATGAAAGGAAAACCCTTCTACCCCCCCCGGGCCCCAAAATTTTGCTGAATCAAAGCTTTTTCCCGGGGCACAATAGGTTCCAAGTGATGAACCCCGGTCACCTTTACCTCGTCGGGGCGGCATTGTGGGAAATTTTCCTGAAGCGAGAAAAAAATTTTGGGTCCAATTTCCCCGACTATTTTAAAAACCCGGGGGTATGGTCGTGAAAAATGACATAAAAGGGGATTTTTTACCCCTTTTGTCTGAAAAAAGCATAAAAATAATTTCACTTTTTTCTAGGGTAAAATTTGACCATAATTTCTTTTTTTTGACTATGTTGTAATTGGGCTAACCCTATATGTATGATTATATATGTATCTGTTATCTTTTACATGATTGGTTCCTATTTAAAAAAAATAGGATTTCTATGATTTTCTCTTACTTTCCCCAAAAATAAAATGAATTTTCCACGTATTCATGGAAAACCCTTTGTTCATATAAATTTTTCTAATCTCCCTTTTACCTCCCCATCCTCCTCCCTTTTGGGATTTGCTCCCTTTTATCCTAAACTTAAATTTTTTGTTTTTTTTCCCCCCCTTTTCTTTTTATTTAGCACTTCTCCCCTTTGATCTTCGGGTTTTTCCCCTTTTTTTTTTGTTTAGCTTTCACCATTCCCCTGTAAAAAAACGTTTTGTGTGTTTCATCGGGCCCGCGCTGCGAAAATTTAAATTTTCCCTTACTGCCCTTTATCTTTCCTTTGATCCTCGTGGCGCCGCGGGCCCTCCCACGCATACGCGGGTGGGTTTTAAAAGGCGCGCTCTGCTGTTAGGTACGCTGGTGGTTACACCTTACCCCCGGACGTTATTCCTTTTCCCTAACTCCAGGTTGTGCCTATTTCTCCCTTTGGGTTATTAGTCATTGACTTGAAGTTTTCCCTTTCCCTATATGGTTCCTAATATGCCCCCTATTATTTCTTAAAAGGAAACGCCTATACTTAGGGCTTTGCCCCCTTGGACCTTGCTCACCGACTTACTCTATTTGGTAAACAATAGACCGGGTCTTTTAAACTTCTTTCTGCTATACTAGTCCCCTCATTCACACCATTTTTTCCTCTCCCGAGGCCTCCTGCACTATATTTGCATATACCTTGATATAAAGAAAACCTATTTGCCCTCCCTTACTGACCTAGGAAGGTTCTACCTTTATTTTTATTTAATTGTTTTTCATTCCCCTTTTATTTTTTAAAGTTTCACCATATAATTTCTCCTTATCTTAAAACACCCCTATTTCCCTACCCTTCCCCTTCTTAATTACTTTCTTGTCTTCCTCCTCCCCCCCTTTCCCCATTTTTCCTATTTTTTTTTAATGTATATTTCCCTCCCTTTTTCCATCCCTTTTCCCTCCCCCCTCCTCCCTTTTTTTTCCTCTTTTTCTTTTAAAAAAATTCTTTCTTAGCATTACTACATGTCTGTTTTTTCATGGTATCTTTTATTTCACAGATTCCCTTTGTAAAGGGCAAAATATCCCCGAAACGTCGACTCCTATTTGACATCTAGATTCTATTATTGTATATTGAAATCCCATGTGAAAGCATTTATTAAGTATATGTAGTGATACGTCTGAATTTATTATCTTTGTGCTATGATCTTCACTATACGTTTGTAAATAAATTATCTATAATCTAGCTTACTTAAATGGTGTGCAGTGGATTTATCTTCTACCAGAACACCGGGCAGTCATGGCCCACAATCATCTCATGCATTAAATTTGTCACCACCCCAACATTGAGAGTCAGAGTACCCCCTTCTGTCTCCAGGTTAACTTGGGCCACGGGGTACACCTTGGTGTCCCCATGAATACACGTAACCCCCAGGGTTCTTCCTGGGACCAGCTCATGAGGAAGAGTGGCCACGATGAGTGTAACCAGGCTCCCTGAGTCCAACAGTCCAGACACCCGGGTTCCATTCACCGTCAGGGTGCACATCTGGGGTCCCTCCCCCATTTTCGGCCAGGGCACTGCACGCCAGTTGCTCAAACAGGGAACGGCGGCGGGCAGCAGAGCAGTCCATGGGTTCTGTGGTGAGGGGACACTGGGCTGCCATGTGACCCAGGCCCTGACAGCGCCAACAAACGATATCCCTGGACAACCCTCTAGCGCCTGGGTCGGGCCTACCCCTGGACTTGGCACCACCCTCTCGTAGGGTTTTGGGTCCCATCTTCCGAAGGTCCACATCTCTTTGGGCCTCCCAGTATGGGTATTTCAGGCTTCCTATACCCCCTAGGAATTTCTCCATGGTCTGAAACCTCTCCACTAGTCCCACCAGGTCATCTGCTGTCTGGGGGTCCCCCTGCGCAACCCAGCACTGTACGGGGTGTGGAAGAGAGTGCATGAAATGGTCCATGACCACCCGCTCCACCATTTGAGCTGGGGAGCATACCTCCGGCTGTAACCATTTCTGGACTAGATGTAGCAAGTCAAACAACTGCGACCTCGGAGATTTCCCCACACTGTACGCCCACTGGTGTACCCTCTGGGCCCGAACCGCCAAAGTAACGCCAAGGCGGGCGAGGATCTCCGCTTTTAACTTTGGGTACTCCTTAGCGTCCTGCATGGCAAGATCGTAATACTCCTTCTGGGGATCTCCAGTTAAATAGGGGGCCAGAACCTCAGCCCACTGCTCCGGTGGTAGCTTTTCCCGGTCTGCAACCCATTCAAATACAGTGAGGAAGGCTTCAACATCGTCCTCCACGGTCTTCTTCTGGAGAGCCTCCCGTACAGTCCTCCTGGCGTGATGGCCGCCATCACGGATTGGCGTAGCTGGCGTCTCTCGGGGCTCCCACGGCCTCCGTCAGTACAGACATCTGCTGGATTATGCAGTTGATTGGTGGCCCGCTGAGCCTGCATGGCTTCCGTATGGATCCTCTGCTGCTGCGCTGTTGCCTGTTGCTGAGCCTGCATGGCATCCCTGTGCGCTGCCTGCTGCTGCTCTGAGGCATGTTGCTGGGCTTTCAGGGCTTCCATATGAGCCGTCTGCTGCTGAGCTGTGGCCTGTTGCTGCTGCAGATTTGCCTGCACTAGGTGCTTGATGAGCTCCTCCATAGTGGAAGCAGCGGCTTGGCTCTGTGTTGCAGCCTTCACCCAAGATATAGATTTCAGGATTATGCCCTTTGCATCCTCCACCACTTGTAGGGATCAGCCCAATGGTAGCATGGGAAAACACAGTCTGTGACATCCGTTTATTCCAGTCACTGGCGTTTATTGCTCCAAATCAAATAAACAAGGAAATACAATACAGCGTATCCTCAGCGAACAAAACATAAGCATAACACCTTCGGTGTTGTATCACTCACAGTCCTTTAAGGGTGCTTTACAGACAGCCTGCTGTAGACGTCCTCTCCAGCTCCAACACTGTCAGATCTCCGTCTGGCCAAATACACACTGCACACCTGACCTGCAAGGCTTACATAGGACTCCCGCAAACCCAGGCCTGGACCTGGAACATGGGAGTAGCCAACCCACCCAGCTCTTTTGGCTACTCCAGTAAAAAGCCTACCCCATTAAACCCCATAGCAGTTATGCTAAACGTATAAAACGTGTGTCAGTGGCTGAATGCCGCTGACACCAGTACTACATGGCTTTTTACCACACCGAGACTAGGCATATCGGTGAGACATATCGGCCGTCCACTATGACCCCTTGTGGTTTCCTACAATATATATACCCAATTACCACATTATAACAGTGTACAGAAAATACAGTGATATTAGAGTACACTTCTTGTCACTGTGGTCTCTTACACAACAATGAGAATAAATATTCAAGTAACAATACGACCCAGTTTAGGGTCATAAAATAGAGGCAGACACGTCAGTAAGTGTATGGATGACAAAAAAGGGGCAAAAACAAGCAATAAATCAGAGTAATATAGGAAAGTATCATAAATAGTAAAGGAATATCAAAGACTACAGAGACAAAGAAGAGAGAGGCATGGAGAATTCAACAGAAGTTATTTTGTATATCTTCTATATGTAAAAGAGGCTAAAAAAGTTTCTAGAGCTATCTAGCTGTCAAAATTGCAGATTTTGTTCTACGCTCCTGCCAAAGTTGGAGAAAGAAAATTTTCCAGAACCAATCAATTATGACTGTACAAATGTATTTATTTTTTAAGATTTTACTACATGTGTATAATAGCAATTAACATTGAAATTGCAACATCAAAAAAGACAAACTGCGTTCTGCATATCAAGGAAGTAGCAGCTGTCATTAAGATCTGCCCATGATCAAATGTTCAGGCACCTAGTTCCAATTTGTGGCATGTACGAGGGCATGCAAGCCTGACTGAAAGCAAAGTTTTTTAGCCACATGAAACCTCAAAAATCAGGTAAATTGGTGTATGATGATTGTGTGGTGCCTCCTGTCCATCATCAAAAAAGTTATCACCACGGGGCGTGGCCTGGTCCTGCATGGCGTCGGTCGCAGAGTAGAAGAGCTCCGTGAGGGATCAGCTAGAACGGCCAAACTAAACCCATAGATTGCATATTTTCTTAACCTGCAAAGGTCCAGGAGCTGCTGACAGGTCAGAGGGAGTCAGAGGAGCGCCTGAAGTGCAGACCCGACGGACAACAGACTGAACAACTCCGCGCGCTGCTCGACCGTGAGCGGCGCCCGCCATTTTAAGCACATCTCCGGCTGGAGAGAACTATCGCTGCCCGCCCAACGTCAGACTTCAATCGGGACCGGCACCCTACCACTAGACGGGAGTACTCACCGCAACAAGTCATCCGTAAGGTGAGCTGCATAAACGCCGTCACTCAGGGGGTAGGAGCAGTAACAAGCGCCTGAACTCCCCGCGCGGCCGCGCCGTGTGTAATGGTGGCGGGAGAGTGAAGAAGGAAGTGTCCCCCTCAGCCCCCTGCGGCTGCTTCACTTGGATGCAGCATTAAACTAAAAGCACCTAATCTACCTTTTAAGTCTGCCACTGTTTAAGAACTTTTAGCCCTGCCAACTAATTCCTTCTTGGGACACTATTCTTATGTTCTAAAACAGGGCTGCTAAATAGCACCACAACCACCCTATATTACAGATTTTTTATCTTGCTTCACAGCCTAAAGGCTTACTGCCTAGACACAGGACTATACAGCCTTTCCCCATGAGTCCATCTCTGTGGCTGAAACCCTACTAAGCTATCATACAACCCCTGGATACTGCCACAACACCCTGCACTCAACTAAACTAACACATTGCCGCTGGATGCTTCCACAACAATCTGCTCTGTAGGTGAGATACCTCTCCCCACAACTTTCAATTCATCATCCTGTCATCAGGACTTAGCAGCTCCACTCTCTAGTAGTATCACCTCAAAGCAAATGCTCTCTTCATGATTGTTACCAGTCTAGCTTAAAGTGCAGCTACCAGGCATTACTATAACAACCTGCGCCATAGGTGAATACCTCGCCTCACAACTCAAGCCTTATTATACAGTCACTCGGACTTTACAGCTCAGCCACACAGAATTATCCTTTCTCTATAAACACTTAACTGAATCAAAACACAGCAGTTGGAAAATATTACAGTAACCTAAATTAAAAGTCAAATACTCCGCTTTACAGCCCAACGCTTGCTGCCTCAGCATCAGGGTTTTACAGCTCTGCTTCACAGAACCAGCATCCATGGACGTTACCCACCTAAAACTAACCGTAACTGCTGGCTAAGAGCAAAATAATCTGCATTATAAGTGGGACACCCCACCCCACTACACAAAGTTAACTACTTTGTCGTCGAGGCCTGCCACCCCGACCTTACAGAAGACCCTCCCGCTGCCAGTTCCCCTCCCAACGGATTTTATCTAGTTGAACTAATAAGCAGTGGCTGGAAAGTGCTGCTCTAAGCCGCTTTTTAGGTGGAACATCCCGCTCCACGACTTATGGTCTGCTGCTCTAGTATTATAGCCCAACAGCTTGTTTCAACAATAACAAAAATCGAGCAATAAATCAGAAATTTCACCTACTAAACCTCAGGAGAATTCAAATCTGAACTGATCGCTGAACTCCCGTCTACCCGTTCTGGGTCCCACATTTATTGCTGGCACAACTCCGTTCCAAAACTCCTCATCTCCTCTATCATCTTCCGGACCCGCGCTACCTCCTCATCTTGCCGATTCCAATGGGTGGAACCTCGAAACGAAATCCTAAACCCAGGAAGCTCACAGAATTCTTTAATAATCCAACACCTCAGTCCCGGAACAAAGAGACCCACTCACAATACTCAGCTTCCTCTCCGGCTTCCTCTAGACAGGGCTCAGTGGATATGGAGCTCCGGGAAAACTCAGGAGCATCTGGCATTACGGAACACACACTACATCGCATGTTTACGTCTTTCCGCGAATCCCTGCAAGAAGATTTCAAACAAATGGTGGGAGAATTTAGAGCTGACATACAAGCGCTGGTCTCCAGAACCGACCACGTAGAAAAAAAAATGGCAGAGTTTGCCAAATCCCACAACTCGCTCATTGACGCAAACTCTGCCCTTGAGGACGAGGTTCAACGTCTGGCAGCCAAAGTCCTGGACCTCGAAGACAGGTCTAGGAGGAACAATATCAGATTACGGGGTGTCCCAGAATTGGTCCCCCAAGAGTCTCTCCCTAAATTTCTCACAGAGATGATAGCTGCCGTCCTGCCGGAAGCATCTGACCTCGATCTTGCCATAGACCGGATTCACCGTCTCCCAAAACCCAGACACCTACCATCAGCGGTGCCTCGAGATGTTATTGCTAGAATCCACTATTTCCGGACCAAAGAAAATTTCCTAAAAGCGATCCGCGCAGGTCCTGATTTACCTGAGAAGTTCCGAAATATCTCCATCTACCCTGACCTGTCTGCCGGGACAATGCTGAAGCGTAAAGAATTTGCTCCAGTGACCAGAGTTCTCCGGGAAAACAATATCAACTATCACTGGGGCTTCCCAGTGAAGCTCATAATCACCAAGGACAACTCCACACTGATTTGTACCACCCCGACTGCTGCCAAAGAAGAGAAACAAACCAGAAGTCATCACACCAATTTGGTCTGAAAAACTCCGAAGATCTAGCCGCAGACCCAATGATTGATCAACCCATTGGCAGTCTCTTCTTACATCCCTCTCGAGCTACCCTCGAGACTTGATGCCGTAATGTATGTTTAAATACATTTTCTTCCTCAGGTTCTGGCTATGGACTTTCCCCATCGCTGTTCTTCCCCATGCGGGAAGTTATTGTCTATTGACTTTTGTTTCTTACCATTTTGTTCGAGTTTAATCTTGCCTCGTCGTTTCAATTATGTCATGGTCTCAAGCATCACTACACTCTGCCTACACTCTCAAAAGGATATTACCCTGAGTCCCAGTTCTAGGCTAACCCAGGTAACCAGTCTTTTCTTGGCCGATCATGGGAGTTAAAATAATGTCTCTCAACACCAATGGTCTCAACTCCCCACATAAGAGATCCTACTTTTGGAGAGATGCTATTAAATCCAAAAGTGACATACTCTGTATACAAGAGACCCATCTCAAAGAAAGGGATACCTATAGACTAAAACATAAACGCTTCCCTCACGCTATTTTCTCGCCCATCTCGGTCAAGAAGGCTGCCGTTGCAATTCTAGTTAAAGACACTGTAGCTTTCAAAAATCTAAACTCGTTTATTGACCCAAAAGGTAGATTCATAATTCTAGTTTGCGAACTAAATAATATACCATACACGTTAGTTAATCTCTACGCCCCTAATACGAACCAAATATCTTTTATCTCAAAAGCCCTAAGGAAAGCAAAACAAATAGCTGCTGGCCATATGATTATATGTGGAGACTTCAATGTCGTCATAGACAAACAACTAGACAGATCATCTGGTTGCTCCCGATACGCTCCAGAACTAAAAAATCTTGTATGGGAGGAAAACCTACATGATCCGTGGAGGTATCAACATTCCTCAGAGATTGACTACTCATATTTCTCTGCATCTAAAAATACCCATTCAAGAATCGATTTTTTCTTGGTCAGCAGACAAATCCTGCCTTCAATCAGTGCCATAGAGGTCAAATTACATGGTCTGACCACGCCCCAGTTTATCTTACACTAAAAGATAAATATCACTCACCCCCCCCAAATGCCGTGGCGTATTAACCACTATTTACTAAAAGACCCAGACGTAGTGAAAGAGCTACAATCGGCTCTGACAGAATACTTTGAATTAAACTCGCCCAGTGCTCCTTCCCCTGAAAGCCTGTGGTGCGCCCACAAAGCAGTCATTAGGGGAGTCTGTATCAAATTAGCTGCCAGAGAAAAAAGAATAAGAGAAGCTGAAATGACGACCACTCTAGATAAATTGAAAATACTCGATAAAACCTTCAACAAGGATCCTAGCCCCAAGAACAAAGAACTTCTTCTAAGTTGTAGATCCCATTTAAGGACTCTTAACTTAAACAAATATGAATTCCAGTTAGCCAAATTGAAATGGCATTTTTATCTACAAGGAGATAGACCTACTAAACTCCTGGCACATCGTGTAAAAAAGTACCAAGCAAGAGCTAAAATTGCTTCATTGCAGATTTCCCCGCAGAAGAAGGTCTATGACCCCCAAGATATTGCCAATTCTTTCGCTGACTACTACACAAATCTTTATAATATTGAAGATAATCCGGCAGTACCATCTATATCTACACCTGAGATCTCAGCCTTTCTCCAAAAAATTAAACTCCCAACCCTAACGATTGAACAGTTAGAGGATCTTAACAAACCATTTACACTTCAAGAAATTGAACGCGTCATAAGTAACTCTAAGTTGCATAAAGCCCCAGGTCCAGATGGACTCACCAATGAGTATTATAAACTATTTAGCGCCACCTTATCTCCCTACCTCACAGAACTTTTCCAAACTATTATGACCAAAGGTAAAGCACCAGCTGAAATGCTAACGGCATTGATATCTACAATTCCTAAACCGGGCAAATCTCCAGAACAGGTGACTAACTATCGCCCAATATCCTTACTAAACAACGATATAAAGTTTTACTCAAAAATTCTGGCCATTCGATTAAACGAATTCCTACCCCTCTTGATTAAGACGGATCAGTCAGGCTGCCAAACAAGGGATGGAATCAGGAGGGTGCTGAATGTGATACAAACGACTTCCACACAGAGAACTCCCATGCTTTTTCTTTCTTTAGACGCTGAAAAAGCTTTTGATAGGCTCAATTGGCTTTATCTAAGAGAGGTATTGACTAAATTTGGCTTTACTGGCCATTTCTTACACGCGGTGATGGCATTATATTCTATTCCTTCAGCAAGAGTATTTACTTCTGGCTTCCTCTCACGTCCAATCCCAATATCGAATGGCACTATCGCCTTTAATCTATGTTCTTTGTGTGGAACCATTGGCAGAACGCATTAGATGCTCTCAAGAGATTTCAGGTGTTAAAACGTTCAACATAGAACACAAAATCAATTTATTCGCCGATGATATCTTAATCATGTGCACGCAACCAGAAACCTCAATCCCTAAACTAATGGACATTCTAAACGAATATTCATTGATATCCTACTACAAGCTAAACGAAACCAAATCAGTAATCCTTCCAATAAACGTGTCGCCTCAAACTACAAAAAATCTCTCTCCCTTTAACTTCACATGGTCTGATGACCACCTTATTTATCTAGGAATAAAAATCACAAAATCTATAGAAAATACGATTACAATAAATCTAACTGATCTTTCTTCAGCCCTTACAACGGAAATTCAAAGGCTGGAAAAACTTCCACTATCCTGGCTAGCAAAAATTAATATTACTAAAATGCTTTTACTACCTAAATTCTTATATATCACTAGGTCTCTCCCATTCCTTTTCCCACTGAAATTCTTAAACAAATTACAGTCTCAAATACTGAATTTTATTTGGGGAGGCAAAAAGCCGAGATGTAAAAGACAGTATCTATACATACCACTTAAAGAAGGGGGTATGTCAGTTCCCCACTTATTATCATACAATGTCGCAGCAATTTTAGAACCAATAGTCTACCATTGGTCATCTCCAGATAGCCAAGTTTGGTCTCAAATGGAGAACGAATCGACTCAACCCCAATCGGTGAAGGATATCCTACTAGCCACAATTCTGGGCGTTAAGCCCCCTCAGTTGCACTTACTCTCCTTAGAGCATGCAGTCAAAACCTGGCTTAAATATGTAGTACATAAACGTTGGGTACATTCTACAAAACAAACCTGCCCGTTCTCTGTCCTGGGCGTGAGTATACCTACACTGCCGTTGTCTGACTGGCTAACGGCAGGAATAACTTCCGTGGGAGATCTATTTGAGAGAAACACTCTTAGATCTTTCTCAGAACTAAGCTCAACTTTTGGGATTCCCCAAATCCCGTTTTTTACCAATTTTTCAAATCAGGATGCGCTCCAATCTTGGGGCCTGGCCAAACACAAACCTTGATTATCTCCCCATACCAAAACTTTATAACTGGCAAAAATGGGCCTAGTAAAGGACTCTCTATAACCTATAAAATACTGACAATGAACAGTTCAGAGGTAAAACCTCATTATATGGTGAAGTGGGAAGAAGAACTATCCTGTTCTTTCTCGCGGGAGGCTTGGTTAACAGCGTCTCTATCAGTTACCAAGCATTCTAGATGCACCAATCATCTGGAATTGATGAAAAAAATATTTCTGCGCTGGTACCTACACCCTACACGGCTGGCACATCTTTCTCCCACACACTTCAAACTTATGCTGGGGAACTGGTGGCAAGGCAGGTACTCTGCTTCATATGTGGTGGAGTTGCCCGGTTATCCAACCACTTTGGACCCAAGTTAAAGATCTAATTGCAGAGGTAGTTCATCTTCATATCCAACTAACTCCTGCCATAGCGGTCCTAGATTTAACGCTAGATAACTTTCCTACTTATTTAAGAACAATACTCCAGCATATTCTCATAGCTACAAGACTATCAATAGCACTACATTGGAAATCCACACAACCCCCTAATCTCTCAGAAATAATAGACAGGATCAATTTTCACTTCAGATGTGAGACATTTCTTTCGATTTCCCCACATGCAGTTGCTAAGACTAGGGACAGATGGGAATACTGGACAATCTCTAAACATTTTAAATAACTGTAATTTGTCTTACCTGGAATGTATTTCTTCTTAAAGAAGGGTTACATACCCACAACATGCTATATTTTCTGCTTTGAGATAATACTGCTAGAACACATGATGTGACACACTCTAGCTGATTTGCGAAGTGTGAGCTTTGATCTTTTGACCATGACAGTCTCGCCTTAGGTTGGATGTTTCTCTGTGTCTTATTTGGGCCTTTTAGAGCCCTTGTTTCCCCTTGTTACCCCTTGTGCCCCCTCCTTTTTCTTTATTCTGTACCCCTTATTCCCTTTATTACTATTCAATAAAACATATGGTTTAAAAAAAAAAAAAAGTTATCACCACTTGTTTGAAAACTGAGAGGGATAGAATCCTTGAACTATGAGACCTTGGTTTATCATTTTGGCTGAGCGATACATGCATAGGCTGAGGTGTCAGCATTATTCAACAATGCGTGCTCTTTGGGAGAACAGTAATGAACGGGAATGATATCAAGAAATTTGCAAAGGCAAACCCCTGTACAGACATATTATCTAAATGAAAGAATGGTGCAGAGCTACCCATTCTGTACCACAAGTGAAATTAAACATCACATCCCATACCTAGGACAGCAAGCAGTGTCAACACAATCATAAGACATTTCAACATCATTGGGCTACAAGTCAGACGTCCAGACACAGGTATGCCAGGGTATTCCATTAACTTCACACCAGCGTTCTCAAAGGCTATCATGGTGAACAGTGGCAATGGAGGCTGGATTGGTGGTCTAATCTCTTCAGTAACAAATTCTGCTTTTTTTAATGTAATTGTAACTGGAGAGTGGTCTGAATACAACATGCACAATTAATTGAAGAGGCCTTCACCAGGGAATGTCACACCCGTCCTATTCTTGTGGTTATGGCATAGGGAGAATAATGTATGGTAACCGAACCCATCTAGTCCTCATTTTTTTGCATTGTGCATTTGATGGAGTGACTGCCTCCACTTTGGCCTTTGAACTCCACCCAGCTTTTGTAAGGTCCTTATAATCAGTATGTTGCCATAAACGTATGCAGGTTGTGGTACAGAGAGAGGCCAATCTATAGATAGTCAGCTGCCTGATAAGGTCACCTTGGTAACTTGAAGTCCCCAAATTGATCAAGTTGTGACCTGAATACTTTAATTTTATAGTTGTTAAAAAAGCTAACAGTATGCAGTTGAAATGTTTAATGAATTTAATGTTTGTATGGGTTTTAGTGCTAGCTGCTGCTGTTGTATTTTTTGGTGTTTTTGGTAAGCTGTATGATATGCACAATGGCTGGTACCTGTGTATATGTCAGTTGTAACAATGGAGTGCCTGCCTTTACTTTGACCTGAGCATGCCATCCATTTTCCTGAGGTACTTAGAATTAGTGTGAATTGGAGCCTGTTACCCTGAAAGTATAGAGGCTTTGGTACTACATAGAGTCAGAACTACAGTTAGAGACTCACCTGATGAGGTTATCTTAATGTGGTAGGTGGGCATACAAAATCAATTTCTACACTAAATACTTCCATTTTATATTTGTAGAAAATCTAGAAGTAAGGCAATTAAAACATTTTATGAAATTAATGGTGGTATGGGTTTTAGTGTCAGCTGGTGCTGCTGTATTTTTGTGTCTTTTTGGAAACCTAGAATGACGTATGAATGGGGCTGTGCCAGTTTTCTGGTGTCAAAAAGCTTCTGTAGCCCTGCTCTATATATGTATGAACAGTGGCACTCCAAACTTTGGCGTGATAGGCAGCTGTGCGACACTTTTTAATGTGCCACAGATGTGGGGGCATCCTGGGAACGTCGCACCACATTCGTAGAATTAGACACATTAATTAATCTTTGATGTCAAACCTAGGCACAGAACAGTTAGGACAATCAGACCAAGTTAAAGGTGGTCTGTCTGAGCCAGACTTGTCGTTTGGGCAAGGGTGAGCGTTTTAAATCGACAAATTTTGAAATCGGCAGGTTTTTAGGTTTGATCGGAAATTTCCGACACCGAAATTTTAGGGGGGAAACCCGCGCAAAATTATTTATTCGCTCCATTTTCGGCATTTCCCTGCATTTTGGCGGACAGAAATCGCTTGGGACATAGAGCAGGGTAGATGGGTGTGCAATTGATTGAGTGTTTGGTTGTCATTGGCTGGAAAATCATAGACCTCATTTTGATAGAACAGCGTTTCCTGTTATCACATGTTTCAGTGCCCATAGAGAGGACATGTGTAGATTTTCTTTTAAATACAGCTCAGTCAGTCAGAGACACAGTTCTCTTTATTCATCAGACAACTATGCTTTTAGCTGTAAATTTTTAAAAATAGGTTATTAGAGAATTTCGTTTTAGTTAGTTAGACGGGAGAAAGAAGCATCTATGCTGTACAGCCGCAGGGGGAAGGGGGGGTTGGGGCGAACACAGACAGACAGGAGGCGGGTTTGAAAGGAGGTATATATTGTGAGCCCAACTCTGTTTGAACCTGATTGAAAAGGGTTTTTTTTTTTCCGTTTTTGGCCAGAAAACCCTACATTTTTGGGGGGGAAAATAGTACCTTTTATTTTGTGACCCCAGTTTTTTAAAGACCCCCCTTTGATTTAAATTAGGTACAGAAATTTTCTAGTAATGTGTTGTTTTCATTGGTGAAAAACCCCCCCTTTTTAATTTATCCCGTATAATTTTGAAATAGGTGTTTTTCACTTTGGGCAGCCAGTTTTTTTTAAAGACCCACCTTGACTTATTTTAGGATACAGAAATTTGTAGAAATTGAGGGTATTTATAGGTAAAAAACCCCCTTTTTATTATCCATAAATTTTAAATAGGGTTTTTCATTTGGGCGCCATTTTTGTTCAAACCCCCACTTTTTTTAAATTTGGATACAGAAATTTGTGGGAACCGCGGTTGTATTTCTGGTGCAAACCACTTTTTATTATCCTATAACTTTTAAATAGCTTATTTCATTTGGTGCCCCCCATTTTGTTCAAAGGCATTTTTTTACTTTAATTTGAAACAGAAATTTTTGTGGTACTGCTGTTGATTTCTTTGGTGAAAAACCCCACTTTTTTTCGTATAATTTAAATAGCTGTTTTTCCAATTTGGTGGGGCCCAGTTTTGTTAAAAGAGCCCCTTGTACTTAAATTTGAATACAAAAATTTTTTTGTGGTACTGCGTTGTTTTTCATATCAAAACCCCCCTTTTTTATCGTATAATTTTTAAAATAGTGTAATTTTAAAATTTTAAAAATTTAATAAAAATTTTTAATTTTTTTAATTGAAAAACCCCTTTTTTTGGTTTCCGGCCCCCAGTTTTCTTCAAATACCACCTTGTACTTAAATTTGGATACAAAAAATTTTGTAGTTCGTTGGTGATTTCATTGGTGAAAAAAACCACCTTTTTGTTATAAAATTTAACTTTTAAAATTTAGCTTTTTTTTGCATGTGGTGTACCCCTAGTTTTTTTTCAAATAGCCACGACTTTTTGTCGAATTTTGGTAAAAAAAAAATATTTAGTTCCTGTTCTCGTTTGTAAAATTTGCTACAAAAAACGCAATTTCCATTGTGTAACTTCTGAATAGTTTTTTTTTGCGCTCGGTGAATCTCAGTTTGGGCAGAAAACGCACTTGTGTGATAGTTTTTTTTAAAAACTATCAATTCCTAGCCCTATAGGCGTTGTAAATCCCTGGGACGAAGGAAGAACACTGTTGTTTTGTCTTACAGTTTTTCACCAGCTCTATTTACAGTATTCGATAGAAATATTCATTTCAAATCCTAGTTGGCTGTAGGAAATTAGAGGGATTTAAAAAATTCGTGATTTTGCGTCTTTCAATAACAGCCCGTCAAAAACTTTTCCCCTCCCTTTCTTAAAATTTTTATCTTTCTAAAACATGGAGCAAAATGCAGGGGGTTTAAGGAGAAAAGGGGGGGTGTGGACATGGAGGTAGGGGGGTAAGAGAAGGTGCTCCCCAGTATGGCGACAACAGGCAACCCAGCGGATCGTGGGTTGCGGGGACGTAAACCCTGTCACCCCTTTGGGTCGGGGCCCCTGTGAATCTCAGAAACAAACGCGTCCCCAAATTGTTCTTCAGTGGTTAATGAAACCCTGCATCCAGCGTCTTACTTCTGTCCCCCCAGCCCGGCCACAAATGTGTCATCATCATCGCAGACCCGTCAAATGAAGGAGCCAAATGTCAATCGTGTACCCCCCCATGGGATAATCCATTTTTGAAGATTCTTTGATACAAAATGCGGTTGGGGTTAGAAGGATTTCAAAAGACAAGGGGCCAAAGAGGATGATTTAGTTGCTCTACCCCCAATCGCTGATGCCATCAGGGGAAAGGAGAGGAAGCCGGCAAGGGGTAAAAATCCCGGGGCGGTCGGAAACGCTTGCAGTGCCCGTTTTTTGTAGCCCCCAGCTCCAGGATGCAAAATGTCAGGCGAGGAAGTCACCTGATTGATGATGAGATGACGACATTGGGATCCAAAAGTGGGGTTTTTTAGCGAAATTTGCTTGCGAGCGTTTCATTACGGATGAGGAGGAAGACGATGGGGGTTTTTCAGTTTGGGTCCCCCCTCAAAAAGGAGGGGGGGTCGCACAAGTCCGTGAATTATTCCCCGCCACGTACGGAAACCCCCCCTCGTTTTCGCCCTCAAAAAAGTCCAGGACCTCTCAAGCTGGGCCCTTTTTGACAAGCCTCTGATTACCCCCGCGTGTCATGTCTGCCTTTGCTTAAAAACATCATTTGAGCAAGAAATTTTGGTGTTTAACCCCAAACAGTCTGTCACATGCGTGAATGATGATTTTAAAGGAGGAACACTTTGGGCCCAAAAAACCAACCGAAAGCCGGATTCTAACCACTGTCCCCCCCTTTTCTCCCCCTCCCCCGCCCCCCCAAGCATTCCTCAGGCCCCTGCTCCGAGTCATGACAAAAGGGCAGCCCCGCTTTAGCATCACTGTCGCCCCCAGGACCCCCCAGCACCACCAGGCCCATCTACTCCTTCTTTTTCCCCCAGTTTACGCCTGCCGCCCTACGGGCCAGCTAGCAGCCAGCCTTTGTCTACCAGGTTTGGGAGAGAAGAAAAACTTTAACCCCAAACCAACCTAACGCCAAAAGCCCGAATGTCGGCATTGCGGCTTTTGGCCTTTTGGGAAAAGTTGCCTTTCCGTTTTTAGCAAGGGGTTATGACTGTCATGGGCCCCTTTCCTGCCCCCCCTAGCAATGTTGAGCAGGCATTTATTTTTCCCGAAACCTCCGGGGCCCCGGCCACCACGCATCAAAAATTTTAAGCGCGTTGTCTGCATTTTGTCCGGCAAAATCCTCTGAAACCCCCATGGACTAGTAAAAGCCAAGGCCCCTAATCTCTGTGACGCTCAGGGTGATGGGGGATGTCTCTGGTGCTAACGTGGCCTCGGTCAGCGCACGCTCTTCAAAAAACCCCAGAGATGGTGCAGGGTTCTTTCCCCCAAGGTCCCCTGGGGGCATTTTCTGCCCAGAAAACCCAAGAACCTTTGCCAGGGGGGTGGGGTGCGTTTAAAGGTTCGAAATCTGTGGTGCCCCTTAAAATCGGGGGGTGGAGCACATCTCTTGCCGGCACATGTCATGAACCTTTTCGTCCAGAAATTTCAAAATGCTACCCGGGTTAACTGCCGTGAAAAGGCTCGAAGTTGACTCCCTTCCGCGTTCCCCCCCGCTTTGCCCACCCCGGGTGGTTGCAGCTAGCTCGGCTCCCCGTCAACCCTCTCATTGTTGACGTGGAAAAACCCCGGAATTCCACCCTCACATGCCCACGATTTTTGGGAGTAGCGCAAGCCATTAACAGTACGAAGTGACACATGGCCGACAAACAGCGGGGCGGAACTCGGGGGTTGAGCCCCCGAGAGTGGGGGGCAGGTGAAAGGCTCTGCACCCTCCTTGTGAGTTTTGAAAACACCAAAATGGTCAGTGCGGACAATGCCCTTGTCAGCATGAGCATTGTGGGTCTTAATTCGGAAAAATGTTGAACACTTAAACATCAGGGCCCCCCCGCGACGGAGGAGAAAACGGACAAAGATGGGGCAGGAGCCTTTTCTCCTTCGAATCCCGAAGGCCCCACAGTTTACAATTTTTTCTGTTTCATTAGGCAGTGGTTCGGGGGCCAAAGGGGTAGTGCAAGGCGGGGCCTCCGGGGATTTTCTTAGGCAATCAGGGCTGTGTTGAAGCTGTGCCCGGGGGAAGCGAAAAGGAGAAGGGTGAGGATTCCTGGCACCCACGTTACCCCTTCCCCGCCCCTTTGGAAAGAGGTTGGGACGAAATTTTGGGTGGAGGAAAAAGAGAAGAAAATCAGTTTCTAGTGCCCCCCGACCCCGAGGCTTGGGAAATCAAGGCCCCCCTCTCTACGAGTGCTTTGGTGTCCATTTCCTCCCAAAATGATCCCCGCTTAAGGCCATCAAACTGAAAACAGTTACATGGGGTGGCATTTCCCCGATCCCCGGGACAAAGCAAAAATCAGCAGTTTTTTCCTTCCCCCCACCCAAATAGAGGTAAAATGCAGGGAAATTTGGGGACCGTGCTCATTGATCAACTGGGAAAAACATCGTTGTGCCCGCTTCACGTTCTTCAAATGTCAAGGTGGAACAAGTAGAAGTGTTTGCAGTAGGTGCCAAGTAGCCGTAGCGGCAGCGAGCATTTTGGCAGAAGGGCCCAAAGGGTGACCCTTTGGAAATTTTATTTCCACCTCACCCAAGCATGTAATGGGGACACATACAACAAACAGGACCCCCTTAAGTATGGTGCCGCTACTGCATCTCCCAAAAAGATGTTTTTGGATTGTTCCGGACCCCTATTCGGGGTATCCCAAAAAGGTGAATGGCCGAGTCGCGGCCACCCAAAGAGGTGTTTTTCCCCCAGTAGCCAGCGTCATACGAGCGGACCTTCAGCACAGTGGAGGATCTTTACAGACAAACGATCGGCTTTTTTACAGATGATGTGGATGTTTTACTTTCATCAAGATGAATCAGGCTGGGTCTTGATGATTTGTGGCCCCAATTGCCGGTCACCAATTAGTTGCCGTCTACTTTTACATTCCCCTTCCTAAAGAAAATGGTTCTTTGAAAACTTTTTTTTTAAAATGATTCGAGATGGCGAATCGATTCTCACGAAGTGGTATTCGTTTTGAATTTTAGGAAAACTTCGGTTCGGAACGAAGTCGAACTTTTGGGGGGCTTCGGGTGAACGAAGTGTGTTTTTTGTGATAAAATGGCTGCGACACTGGCGCTACATGGGGCAAACACTCTGGGGGGAAGAAAAGGGATAGCCTGCATAAAAATGTGCGAGGGGAGCCAATCAGAGGGCCCCGGGGGGGTTTTTGTGAGTCCCGCCCTATATAAGGCCCGCGGCGCTGGGAGCCCACTCCTCTCACTGTCTCATCAGGGGGGGGTGCTCCGCGGTGATAGCTCTTACTGAAGGATTGATTTTTATACAGCGATTTTGTGGGGTGTCCGTTGTCTCAAGACTGTTTCTTAATGTTTTATTCAATTAATACATTGGATATACATTTTTCCCGT
>JAODAL010062818.1:0-19557 GCA_025379985.1 Phyllomedusa bahiana | reverse complement strand
ATGGAAAAGGGAAAGGCTGAGAACCCCCAAAGCCCCCTCTGTTGGATGTAAAAAAACAGCCACTCAATGCCCCCCAACAGCAAGCCAGTATTTTTCTCTGTTTGCACTGTGGGGGACAAGGATCCTGAAAACGTTGTCTGCAAATGGAGATACTGGCTTGGCTGGGTCAAAAGCAAATTGAGGATTTGTTACATCCAACAGGGGGAGCTTTGGGTTTCCCCCCCTTTTCCCATAATCCCTTTTGATTGCAGATGCTTAGTAAGGTTGAAAAGGCAAAACTAACTCAACAAGCCGTTCGTTTGGGTGCTTCCTAAAGGAGAATTTCCCCCTTTTGAGACACTCAATCCTCCCACACAGAAAGCCAGTATCTTCTCTGCTCTGCACTGTTTAGGGACAAAAAATCCAGAAACAGCGTTTCGAAAATAGAATACGGGCTTGGCTAAAAAAACCCCTTTTTGCTTTCTCAAGACCCGGGGCAAAAGAAAATTTTGGGATTTGTTAATCCAACAGAGGGCGCTTTGGGTTCTCAGGGCCCTTTCCCTGATGCCTTGTGCCCTGAAAGTAGTCACATGGGGATTGCAAAATTTTTTTTTTCATTTTTGCTTCGTTGTGTTTTGCGGGGGGCCTTTTCTTTAGGGTCTGTATTTCAATGTTAAGTAAGGGAGGTGAATACGGGAATACAATTTTAGAATATATAAAAAAATATAATCGCCAATAATTGTTTTTCTTTGCAAAGCAGGGGAAAGGCAAATGTTCTACCGAAAATAATGCTATGTTTTGATTAGTTGCCACATTTGGTTATGTATTTCAAAGGCTTTGTTCAAAGGGGGAATTTTGGGGCATTTTGGGGAAATTTTGCACTCAAATACAAGTAAATGCCCCCCCAGTTTTTTATGGTTATCCACGTTCTTTAAGAGAACTAGGATTACGCCTCCTCCCCCCGGGGGCTAAAATACGCCGGCGGGGGAATAAAGTGGGCATGTATTTTTCAGCCCCTAAGCCCCCGAGAACGACAGTCTAGGGGCCGGTGGGTTCCCGACCCCCTAGCATGCGGAGAAAATGCCCCGTCGGCGGACCCCCGAACACCCACTAATTGCAGAGTGTACTTTGCCCTCAATTAGCCGTGTGAACTTACCCCAAAAGCATAAAACCCCCACTGAAACAAATAAAGGAGCACATTTATCAATAATTGAAAAACTAAAAAGAAAGTTGAAAAATTTCTTTTGAAATTTTGGGCCTTTCGGACACAAATGGCATTTACAATATTTGCCGCTAGCATATTTTTAAAAGGGTTTGTAGGCAAATTTTTTTGTTTTTATTATTTTTTAACAAAAGTTTTGCGCCATTTTTAAAATAAAAAATTTTATATTTCCCCATCCTTTTCACCTTTCCCAGATCCCACTGCTTTGCGTCCTTTCATCTCTTCTGTCAGTCTTAATCCAAAAAAGGGACTCATTTGCTGCAGCCGTTTTGAAATTTAAAACTCAGTGGTTGTGCCATTGCCTGACACCACTGTCTGAAGGTAAGTAGCTCTGTATGGTGATGTCAGCCAATAACACATGACCACTGCAGCAGTGACGTCCCTTTGTAAAGACGAGAAGAAAAAAAAGACCCTGTGGGAGTAAACTCCCCATTCTGGATGTTTCATTTTTTTTTAAATTTATTGTACATGTTGTAGGTGAATGCTTATTGTGCCAATTCTCTACCAAATTTTGTTTGATAAAATTGCCCCATTGAGTTCCTTGCAATAATTCTCACACCAGTTTACAAAATCCCGTTTTAACCAAGTTATCCTTGAACAAAACATATTTGCACAATACCTGGAAGACTATGTGTTCCTTCCTTTGTGGGTTCTGGCGTTGTTGAACTTGTAGAGTTAGGAAATATAAAGGATCAGCCCCTGCTCCAAGTTATTTTGTTGTGATCCCTTCTTTTTGGATCCAGTGAATCCTGACCTGGCGTCTTTCCTTTTACTTGCCCTCCATTCCCGGTTTTTATTCCCTGATGGATAGCGGTGACAGAGGAGGAATTCCCCAAAAGAAATGACAGATCTAAGAAGTCATAGAAACAGTGGGAAGAACTGTTAATACCTGATTATTTTATGCTATATTTTAGATTTATCTTACATCTGTATAGTCGTTCGTTCCCCAAACAGATCTTCCATTAGTCAGACACTCAGCGGGACAAAAAACACTAAGAAATAAAAATTTGAAATAATTTTAAACATTTTTGCTGTCATTTGTGCATTATTTTGACTTTCTATATCTGCACAAAAGTAATAATCTGGAGGGATTCTTACTCTGCGGAGGATCCTGTTAAGTCTCTGGCTGATGTTGTACAAGATGCCGTCACTGCAAATTTTTGTGAACAGTAATTAGGGCCCTCGTTTTCTTCTTCTCGTAACTAAAGAGTCGGGTTGTGCTTTTCTGTTTCTAAACGAAAAGGTTCATTTATACTAAATAAGAGGGAAGTTTTTGCCAAAAAAAGGTTCCTTTTTTTCACAACTGTGTAGTCTGAGTGAGGGATGCGGATGGCAGGGATTATATATATTTTTTTACTGCTGCCCCCCGTAAATTGGCAGCAGTAGTGATAGCAAGGTGGGGCCCCTAGGCCCATTAAAGATCAGTCCCCCTGTTTCTTTCTAGTCCATTAACCAATAACATACTCTGGCTATGTTGGCTTCTAAAGGGGGAAATACCCATAGCTGTAAAATGCTAATTATCTGGGAAATCATATTAACTGAAGATCCACATTACATGTTCTAAGGCAACTCATCCGTCACAGATAATACTTTTTTTTTCCCCCTGTCAGTAGCCGATTTTTTCAATAGTTTGCACCAAAAAAAAATGTGCTTTGTGGCGCTGAGTCCTTGGAACTCACCCTGGAGTTTTTCTCGTGCCAAACCAATGATTTTTCTTTTTTCCCCAAAAATGGAAAGTTCTTAAGGGCTCTCCAAAGGAGTTGATTCTTGGGGCCCAAGCTTCACCGACTGAACATATTGACTCTTGCATCTGTTTTTTGTTTCTGCCTTTTCCCTGCCTTTTCTCTGAAAAACAGCCCCCACTTACCATGCCCTGGAGCCCCCTCATGCCCTGGTCCCCTTGGGGGGTTCCTCTGTTCCCCCGTAGGAAAGGGGGTCCCAGCCTAGTACATTTACTGATCAAGTTTCGATAGTTTTCCTAATCTTTGGTCATTAAATCGTTTCTATGTTTTAGCTGCCATAGAAGAATGTACTTTATGTTGCTTGTAATATTCATTTAGTCAGTTCACAGAATCGCACTGTAACTGAGTTACTCTTGTATTAAACATATCTGCAGAATACCTGGAGGCCTTTGTGTTCCTTCTTTTGTGGGTTCTGGAGTCTCAGGATGTACAGAGTTAAGAAATATAAAAGATCCAGCCCATGCTCCATAGTTATTAGTTGTGATCCCGTTCCTCGTGGATCCAGTGTAACTGGCCTGACCTGGCCTCTTCTGCACTGTGACTTGGCCTCCATCTCTGGGTATTATTCCGGCATGGATAGCGGCTCGGCAGATGGAGGAATCCTAAGAGAAATGATAGATGCAGTAATTGATGAGTTGCTAATGTTTGATTATTTCACACAATTCTCTTGGTTTTATCTTACATCTGTATAGATGTCCGTCCCCCAGACAGATCTTCCATTAGTCTGACACTCAGCAGGACAAAAAACACTAATAAAAAAAAATAGATGAATAATCTTAGAAATTGATTCTGTAATTTTTACTGTTTCTTAATAAAATCTCTCATTACAAAAGTAATTGCCTGGAGGGATTCTTACTCTGCGGAGGATCCTGTTAAGTCTCTGGCTGATGTTGTACAAGATGCCGTCACTGCAATTAATGTGAACAGTAGTATTAGACGTCGTATTCAGTTCTTCATCAGTAACTAAAGAGTCAGGATTGTGCTTTTCTGTTTCTAACGAAGGTTCATTTATACTAAATATGAGGAAGTTGCATAAAGGTTCCTTTCTTCACAAGCTGTGTAGTCTGATGCTGAGCATGCGGATGGCAGGGATTATATATATTTTTTTACTGCTGCCCAGTAAATTAGGCAGCAGTAGTGATAATAATAATAATCTAAATTTCTATAGCGCCAACATATTCCGCAGCACTTTACAAATACAACGGTAAACATACAGTCATTACACATACAAAGAACTTACAACTGAGCCCCAAGGAGTGAGTGCCCTGCTCGTGAGAGCTTACAATCTATTAGGGTGTATGGGTGAAAAAAACGGTAAGAAGTGCCAAGTTTACAATGGTCCGGCCATGTTTCATAAATAGGGGGTGGTTTTACATGAAAAAATGGATGAACCTGCCAACCCAGACTGTACATCTATATATACAGATAAGTGCCTGTGAGTGCCCAAGTGCAGGGAGTGACAGATGTGTGTGATAGCAGTTAGGGATCTTGGTGGGCCAGACCGAGAAGATGTATTTTCAGGGCCCTCTTAAAACTGTGAGGGTTGTGAATGTGTCTGATCGCCCCCGCGGTAGCATATTCCAGAGAATTGGTGCCGCACGTGTGAAATCTTGTAGGCGGGCATGGGAGGTTCGGATGATTGAGGAATGTAGTCTGATATCATCAGCAGAGCGGAGAGCACGGGTAGGGTGGTAGACAGAGACTAGGGAGGAGATGTAGGGAGGAGCAGCGCTGTGGAGAGCTTTATGGGTGAGAGTGCTGAGTTTATACTGTATCCTGTACTGGATGGGCAACCAGTGCAGTGACTGACACAGGGTAGAGGCATCAGTATAGCGGCTGGAGAGAAAGACAAGACTGGCTGCTGCATTCTGGACAGATTGGAGAGGGGAGAGTTTGCAGAGAGGGAGACCGATAAGCAAGGAGTTGCAGTAGTCAAGACGAGAAAGAATAAGAGCAGTAATGAGAGTTTGAGTCGTTTCCACAGTGAGAAATGGACGGATTTTGGAGATATTCTTGAGGTGCAGGTGACAGGAGCGGCAAGGGATTGGATATATTGTGAGAAGGTCATATCATAATCAAATAAAACCCCTAGACAGCAGGCCTGCTGCCTAGGATAAATGGTGGTACCACATACAGAAACAGTAGTAGCAGGGGGGGGTTGGTTAGTAGATGGCGGAAAGACAAGAAGTTCAGTCTTAGTGAGGTTTAGTTTCAGATGGAGAGAGGACATGATGTCAGAGACAGCGGACAGACAGTCACTGGTGTTTTGTAGCAAGGCTGGAGTGATGTCACGGGAGGAGGTATATAATTGGGGTTCATCCGCATAGAGATGGTACTGGAAGCCAAATCTACTGATGGTTTGTCCAATGGGGGCTGTGTACAATGAAAAGAGGAGAGGACCTAGAACTGATCCCTGAGGAACTCCAACAGCAAGAGGAAGAGGAGAGGAGATCGAACCAGAAAACGAGACACTGAAGGAGCGGTCAGAGAGGTAGGACGAGAACCAAGCGAGAGCGGTGTCCTGGAGGCCAATGGTGCTGAGCATGCTGAGGAGAAGTTGGTGATCCACAGTGTCAAATGCTGCAGAGAGATCCAAGAGAAGCAGCAAGGAGTAGTTACCCTGAGATTTTGCTGTCAGGAGATCATTTGAGACTTTAACTAAGGCAGTGATCAGCTAATGGTGACCCTCTAGACCCATTATGATCAGTCCGCTGTATTCTTTCATAGCTCCTTTTAACCAATAACATACGCTGCGCTATGTTGGCTTCTAGGAGAACATACCTATAGCTGTAATATGCTACACTTATCTGGGAAATCATATTAAACTGACAGATCCACATTACATGATTCTAAGGCAACTCATCCGTCACAGATAATATACTTTTTTACCAAATGTCATGTAGCCGATTTATGGCAATAGTTTGCACCAAAAAATATGTGCATTTAATGGCAGACTAGAGTGCCTCGGACTCACCAGTGGAGTTTATCTCTGATGCCAACCAATAGACTTGATTCTTTTGCCCAACAATGGAATTGATTCTTAAGGGCTCTCCAAAGGAGTTGATTCTTGGGGCCCACCCTTCACCTACTGAACATATGACTCTTGCACTCTGCTTTTTGCTTTCTGCCTCTCTTCCCTGCCTTTTTCTCTGAAAAGCAGCCCCACGTCTACCATGCCCTGGAGCCCATCATGCCCTGGATCCCACTTGGGGCTTCCTCTGTTCCCCTGTAGGAGAGTCCGAGCCTAGTACATTGTACTGATGCAAGTTGCAGATAGTTTTCCATAATCTTTGGATACATTAATCGTTTCTATGTTTTAGCTGTCATAGAAGAATGTACTTTATGTTGCTTGTAATATTCATTTAGTCGGTTCACAGAATCGCACTGTAACTGAGTTACTCTTGTATTAAACATATCTGCAGAATACCTGGAGGCCTTTGTGTTCCTTCTTTTGTGGGTTCTGGAGTCTCAGGATGTACAGAGTTAAGAAATATAAAAGATCCAGCCCATGCTCCATAGTTATTAGTTGTGATCCCGTTCCCGTGGATTCAGTGTAACTGGCCTCCTGGTCTTCTCACTGTGATTTGGGGGCCTCCATCTCTGGGTATTATTCCGGCAGGAAAAACGGCTCCAGATGGGGGAAATTCCTAAGAAAATATAAGGCGTAATTGATGATTTCTAATGTTTGATTATTTCCCCAAAATTTCTCTTGGTTTTATCTTACATCTGATAGACGTCCGTCCCCCCCAGACAGATTTCCCATTAGTCTGACACTCACAGGACAAAAAACACTAAAAAAAAAAATAGATAATAATCTTAGAAATTGATTCTGTAATTTTTATGTTTTTAATAAAATCCCCAAATTACAAAAGTGTTGCCTGGAGGTTTCTTACTCTGCGGGGACCCTGTTATGTCTCGGCGTGTCGTACAAGTTGCCGTCACTGCAATAAATGTGAACATTTTGTATGGATGTTATATGGATTGTTTCCCTCGTAAAGGTGGGATTTTTCTGTTATTAATGAAGGTATTTATAGATCTTTTTAAATTTAAATATGAGGGGAGTTAAAAAAGTTTAAAGTTTCCTTTTTACAAGCTGTGTAGTCTGATACTACAGGGAGGCAGCAGGGATTATATTTTGTGATCTGCCCTGTAAATTGTCAGCAGTAGTGATCACAAATTTGGTGACCACCATAGAAAGGGGTGAGCTAAGGTTCGGAAAGAGAGGAAATGCTCCATTCATGTATACTTAGACTCAAATGATACCTTTTTCTCTTACGCTAATTACCCCCAAAAGCAGTTCTGTTCTATGTTACCACAAGAGAACAGACCTATGCTTTTTAAGTACTGCACTTACATTGGCGGTTTTTAAAGTTAAAGGGGCCACTTAAAAATTTTCAGCTGCCCCCAATTGCATGTTTTTGGGGGCAGCTCATTGTCAAAGAAATAATTTTTTTCCCCAATGCCATGTTAAAATTTTTTGGGCAATACTTTGCAAAAAAACAAATACAGTACCAAGGTTGACTGGGGTGCCGGGGGCCCCAACAGTGGAATTGATTTTTGGGCCAATTCTAACGCCCTGTAAATAAAATGCACATATGCACATAAAACTTTTACTCTGCTTTTTGCATCTCTTCCCTGTTCTTCTTCCTGAAAAGCAGCCCCACACCCAACCTGCCCCTGGCGCCCCCTTATCCCGGAAGCCCCCTTGGAACTACCCCCTGTTCCCTTTTTTGAAAGTCGGGCCCAGACTTATGCGAGAAAGTTGCGATTTTTTCCAAAAACCTTTGGATGCATCAATTATTTTATTGTTTTGTATCTCATTGAACAATGAACATTATGACAATTTGTAATTGTAAATTGTAAATAAGTCAGTTGAAAATATTGCACTGTTACTGAGTTACTCTTGCACAAAACATATTTGCAGAATACCTGGAGGCCTTTGTGTTCCTTCCTTCGTAGGCTCTGGGGTTGTTAAACTTGTAGAGTTCACAAATATAAAAGATCCAGCCCTGCTCCATAGTATTAGTTGTGATCCCTTTCCCTTTTTGATCCGGTAAGTGGCCTACCTGGCTCTCTGCACTGTGACTTGCCTCCATCCTGGGTTTTTCCGGAAATGGATGCGGTCGACAGATGGGGGAATCCTAAGAAAATGGTAAATGCACAATTGATAAAAATTTGAAACATGGTTTGTTTTTTTATTTTTGGGGGTTTTTCTTACTCCATAAGACTTTTGGGCCCCCAAAAATCCTCCATTAGTCGCATCAGGGGGGAAAAAAAAACACTAAGAAATAAAAGCAAAAAAGGATGTGTAATCTCAGAAATTGTTCCTGTTATTTATGCATTTTTTTTATGGTTTCTAAGTAAAATCTCTCATTACAAAAGTGATAATTTGGACGATTTTACTCGGGAGGACCCTGTTATGCTCGGTGATGTCAAACAAACCCCGCCACTGCAAGAAATTGCGTTGTATGGATTAATGGAGTTATTATCACATTAATGAGAAAAATCTTGCCCCAAAACTTTATGACAGAAAACATACAGTTTTACTGGGTGTCTGGGGCCCCAAAAAAGGGAGTTGTTTTTTTTGGGGCTCACCGGGGGGTTTGATTTTGGGACCTTTTCTCGCCCTGCATGATTGCACATACAGCACAGATTTTTTAATTCTTGTTTTTTTTGCATCTCTTCCCCATTTTTCTTCCTGAAAAGCAGCTCCATGAAAAACCACTTTGAAGATAACGTGGGTACCCACAAATCTCTTTAAATCTCATGCCATCTCTAACTGTGTAATAAATAATCACATGCTGTCCCCCTAAAGGTATAATTAAAATCCCTGCCATCTCTGAAAGGGAAATGTATAATCCCATCCATCTCCCAAAGGGAGAGTGTTTAATCGAATCCCGTACTGAACAGGTAATTTTTAATCCCAGCGTCTACAATCGGGTAAGTATACCCCATCCGCAAATGAAAATGTTAGATACAATCCCAAATCATTGACGGAAAGTTAAAACGGAAGGAACAAAAAATGTCTATTCAAAAATGCTAGAAGTTTGAAACCAAATGGGGGAACTTGAGGCGCTTGTTGTAGATGAGCTGATTGATGGGTAGGTAAGCTGAAAAATGTGGATCCCGCATATTGGGGTCAAAAATTCAAGGGTTTTTAAACTATTTTTGGGAAAACAGAGCGAACAGGGGGGGAGGGGGTGTGTCGTATGAAGGATATTGAAGTCAAATGGAAAAGGTAATCAGGGCGGAGTAGTAATGATGTGGAAACATTGTGGGTTTGGGGGAAAAACAAGGGGGATTAATCAGAAAAATTTATTTTTGGTGTAATTATAGACCCCCCAACATCACTGAGGGAAAAAAAGAACGATGCATAATCAAATGGTGCATTTGCACAGGCATAAAGTGTAATAAAGGGTGACTTTAATTACCCAGGCATTGACTGGGGGCACGGTTTTTGTATCAACTAAAAAGGGGGAATTCCTCAATCTGTAAGGATTTTTTAAAGGGAAGTTTTTGGAAAGGAAAACCCCAGAAGTGAGCCTTTTGATCTGGGACTTTTAACAAGCAAAACTTGCAGTGGTCACGGTTTTGAAAATCTGGGAAAAATGACCACAATAAATTATTTTTGCGTAAACTGGAAAAAAGAAAAACAACGGGAAGGCAAAAACATTAATTTTTTTAAAAGGCCAAATTTTTTCCCTTTTTTAGGGACGCAATACAGGAAACCTAGACTGGGAGCAGCTTTTAGCAAATAGTGAAAAAAAGCCGAATGGGGAGCTTTAAATCCCTTTGGGGGAAATTATTGCAAAAAAATATTTTATGGGGGAAAAAGTATGGGACAAAAACTAAAACCAACAGGCTTTTTCCTTTGTTAAAGGGCAATAAAAAATAAAAAAAAAGGGCATTTAAAAAATATAAGCAGAGGGCTCGGGATCAGCCTTTGAAAATTAGAGAGAGCTTTAAAAAAATCTTAAAAAATGAAAAAAAGCAGCTAAAATTTAAAAAAAAGAAAGGCAATGGCCCCAAAGGGTAGCAAACTAACCCCAAGAAATTCTTTAAGATTAAATGCCAAAAAGCCAAAGTCAGAGCAAGTAGACCCTTTAAAAAAACCCGTGATGGGGGCTGGTCACTGATGACCAAGAGACGGCAGAGGGACTAAATAGGTTCTTCAGCTCTTTTATACTTCAAAGATAGTAGTTGAAAGGGGGGGGCCAAGTACAGTGTAGGTGGTGCCAATAAAAGTTAAAATATCACTCATAATAATTTCTCAGTGTAAAAAACAATGCCAAGTTTAAATAAAATGAAAAGTGAACAAGGCCCAGGCCCTGATTGGCATTACCCAAAACTCTTAAAGAGCTTAGCTCGGTTTTTCGGTTGCCCCCATCTGATATTTTTGAGTTTTTCCCGGGGACGGTATAAGTACCAGGAGACGGCCGCAAGGGAAATGTTTCCCCTTTCAAAAAAGCCCAAGTCTTGCCCCGGTAATTATAGGAAAAAGTTTTTAAAATTCCTTTTTTTTTGGAAAAAAGTTTTTAGGGGCTTTTTAAAGGGACTATTTAAAAAGGAGTAAGTTGAAAAACACAAAATTATTAGTGATTGCCGGCAGGATTTACTAAAAGGAAAAAGTGTCAAACCAATCTTATCTGTTTTTAGAAGAGGGGAGTGAAGTCTGGGATAGTGGGGCGCTGTGGATATTTTTTTTTGACTTTGCAAAAGGGTTTGGGAAATGTTTTCCGCATGGGCATTTTGTTAGGTAAATTGAAACCATTGGGTTAGATAGAACAGTGTGTAATTGGTTTAAAAACTGGTGTTGGATCGATCAAGGTGGTTTGGGAAAGACCCTACTCTGAGTGGTCCCCGGTTTGTAGTGGTGTGCCCAGGGTTTTTCAGTATGGGGGCCCTCTTATTTTAAGTATTTATTAACATATATAGAAGGGTTCAAAAGCCGGTTTTTGATTTTGGGAGATACACCAAAATATGCAGGGTAGTGCAATCTATGGAAATGCTCAAAATTACAAAACCTGGACACACTGAGTGATTGGGCATCCACTTGGAAAAGGGGGTTTAAAGTGGGTAAATGTAAGGTTTTTGCTTGGTAGAAATAATCAACAGGCATCATTGCCTAGGGGGAAAACTTGGGAGAACACTTTGTTGAAAAAGATCTGGGGGTTTCTTGTAGATCATGACTCCTGAACAGCAAACAATGTCAATCGTGCCTCTAGGGCAAGTAAATATTTGGGGGTATTAAAAGGGCTTTACTCCCGGGGAAAAAAGGATGTAATTTTGCCGCGTACAAAGCATTTTGGGGCTCCCCACTTAAATATGGTTCAGTTCTGGGCCCATTTTTAGAAGGATATAATGGATAAAAAGGGGTACAAAACGAGAACCCCAAACTTATAAGGGAATGGAGCATCTTTTTTATGAGGAAGGTTATTAAATTGAAAATATTTAGCCCTTGGAAAAAACGGCTTCGGGGAGACATGATTAATTAATAAATTAAAAATGGTTTTTACAAAAAGTAGGGGAAATTTTTTTCAAGTGAAGCCCCCTCAAAAGGAAAAAGGGACATTCCCCTTCACTAGAGAAAAAAAGGGTTCAAACTCCGAGGAGAAGAACCTTCTTCATTTAGAACTGTGAATTGTGGAAAGCCTGCCGAGGAGCTGGTCACAGCAGGAATGTAGAGAGTTTCAAGGAAAGGCTTAGATACCCCTTTCTGGCTAAAAATTTAATGCTACGTAGCTATGTAAAATTCTGGACCGGCTGGGTGGGTTGGGGTCCAAAGATAGGGTCTCCACTGGGGCAGATTTGGTTCTTGCCTTTTGGGTTTTAGGGGATTAACCAATGGGGAGGCTGGGGTTAAAGTCCTTTCTCTCTCCCCCACCCAAAATTTTCCCCACCCCCTGGTTTAAAGATGGGCAAGTGTCTTCTTTAACCATACTACTAATTTCTAGTATATGTAAATATGTTAATATGCTACCATGCCCTGGCGCCCCTTATGCCCTGGAGCCCACTTGGAACTCGTACTGTTCCCCTGTGGGACAGTCCGGGGCCTAAGTACATTATGCTGATGCAAGTTGCAGATAGTTTTCCATAATTTTTGGATGCATCAGTTATTTTCTTGTTTTGTATCTCATAGAAAAATGCACAATATGACAATTTGTAATTGTAAATTGTAAACAAGTAAATTTTAAATAAATCAATTGAAAATATCGCACTGTTACCGAGTTACTCTTCCACTAAACATATTTGCAGAATACCTGGAGGACTTTGTGTTCCTTCCTTCGTAGTTTCTGGAGTTGTTGAACTTGTAGAGCTCACAAATATAAAAGATCCAGCCCATGCTCCATAGTTATTAGTTGTGATCCCGTTCTTCGTGGATCCAGTGTAACTGGCCTGACCTGGCGTCTTCTGCACTGTGACTTGGCCTCCATCTCTGGGTATTATTCCGGCATGGATAGCGGCTCGACAGATGGAAGAATCCTAAGAGAAATGGCAGATACAGCAATTTATGAGCTGTTAATATTTGATTATTTCACAGAATTCTCTTGTTTTTTTCTTACATCTGTATAGACGTCCATCCCCCAGACAGATCTTCCATTAGTCAGACAATCAGCAGGACAAAAAACACTAATAAAAAAAAAATAGATGAATAATCTTAGAAATTGATTCTGTAATTTTTACTGTTTTTTAATAAAATCTCTCATTACAAAAGTGATTGCCTCTAGGGATTCTTACTCTGCGGAGGATCCTGTTATGTCTCTGGCTGATGTCGTACAAGATGCCGTCACTGCAATGAAATGTGAACAGTTGTATGAGATGTTATATGGAGTTATTATCATCAGTAACTAGAGCCAGAATTTCTGTTATTAATGAAGGTTCATTTATAGATCATTTACAATTAATATGTGGGAGTTGCATAAAGTTTAAAGTTTCCTTTTTCTACAAGCTGTGTAGTCTGATACTGAGCATGGAGGCAGCAGGGATTATATTTTTGTGACTGCTGCCCTGTAAATTAGTCAGCAGTAGTGATCAGCTAATGGTGACCACCATAGAAAGGGGTGAGCTAAGGTTCGGAAAGATGATGGAAATGCTCCATTCATGTATACTTCAGACTCAATATGAGTACGCTGTATTCTCTTACAGCTACTATTAGCCAAAAGCATGTTCTGTTCTATGTTGACCACAAGGAGAACAGACCTATAGCTGTAACGTACTGCACTTACCTGGGAGAGCATATTAAGAGGGAGGATCCACTTAAAATTTTTCAGCTGCACACATTGCATGTATTTGGGGCAACTCAGCTGGCATAGATAATATACTGTACTTTATCCAATGTCATCTAGTCAATTTATGGCAATAGCTTGCACCCACAAAATTACAGTACATACAGGTGTTGTACTGGGATGGCTGGGGCCTAACAGTGGAGTTGATTTTTAGAGCTTACTAGTGAAGTTCATTTTTGGGGCCTATTTTACAGCTCCTGTACATGATTGCACATAATGCACATGACTTTTATACTCTGCTTTTTGCTTACTGCATCTCTTCCTCGCTTTTCTTCTTGAAAAGCAGCCCCACGTCTACCATGCCCTGGAGCCCATCATGCCCTGGAGCCCATCATACAGCCCACTTCAAACATTCCCTGTTCCCCTGTGGGACAGTCCGGGCCTGAGTACATTGTACTGATGCAAGTTGCAGATAGTTTTCCATAACCTTTGGATACATCAATTGTTTCTATGTTTTAGCTGTCATAGAAAAATGCACATTATGAAAATTTTCTGTCACAATTTGTTTGATAAATTTTCTGCATTGCGTTGCTTATAATATCCATTAAGTCAGTTGAAAATATTGCACTGTTACTGAGTTACTCTTGCACTAAACATGTGTACAGAATACCTGGAGGCCTTTGTGTTCCTTCTTTTGTGGGTTCTGGAGTTGTTGAACTTGTAGAGCTCACAAATATAAAGGATCCAGCCCATGCTCCATAGTTATTAGTTGTGATCTCGTTCTTCGTGGATCCAGTGTAACTGGCCTGACCTGGCGTCTTCTGCACTGTGACTTGGCCTCCATCTCTGGGTATTATTCCGGCATGGATAGCGGCTCGACAGATGGAGGAATCCTAAGAGAAATGGCAGATACAGCAATTTATGAGCTGTTAATATTTGATTATTTCACACAATTCTCTTGGCTTTATCTTACATCTGTATAGATGTCTGTCCCCCAGACAGATCTTCCATTAGTCAGACAATCAGCGGGACAAAAAACACTAATAAAAAAATAGAGGAATAATCTTAGAAATTGATTCTGTAATTTTTACTGTTTCTTAATAAAATCTCTCATTACAAAAGTGATTGCCTGGATGGATTCTTACTCTGCGGAGGATCCTGTTATGTCTCTGGCTGATGTCGTACAAGATGCCGTCACTGCAATGAAATGTGAACAGTTGTATGAGACGTTATATGGAGTTATTATCATCAGTAACTATAGAGCCAGTAAATCGAAGTAAATCCACAGCACTCTAATTTTTGCAGTAATTAATTAGACAGTGATTTATTATAGACATATAGTATAACAGATCTCCAGAGTATTCACAATAGGAAATTAGACAAAAATGTGATTCAGACGAAGTTAATTAACGTTTTCGGCCACAGGCTTCCGGCTTGCGTTCCCCCTGGCGGAAGCGATCTAGCGCGCATGCGCGGCACTTCCGGTTTGCTCTCGGAGCGCTGGTGGTGCCCCGTGCGGCGCCTATTTAACCGGGACGCGTCCTGTGCTGTTTAGACAGCTCCAGTGACGCCCGGTTTTCCTGTTTTGCCTCAGGTAATATACTTACTGTTTCCCCTACTCTCTATTTCTACACCACCCTTATACTACAATATCTGTTTAATGTGCGCTTCTCTTTTCTTTATTATTTTTTGGGTAAATTTTTTTTTTATTATTCCGGGTGTGAAAATTTTTTGCCTTGTTTTTTTTCTTCCACCCTGATACCTTCCCTTTTATGACCCCTTTTATTATTATCATATTCTCTTTTGGGCCCCCCGCACCCCTTCCTCCCTCTTTTTTCCCCTCTCTTTACTTATACTATATACCTCTTTTTCTGAACGATTTTTGTGTTTCCTATGTGGTTTTTCATTTTCAGCATGTCTTTTCTGCTTTTCTTGTGTGACTTCTTTGTTTCCTCTGTGTTATTTCCTTTTTCCTTTTTGTTCTTCTATGTGGCTTTTCTGCCTTTTTCTTCTGTGTGGCTTCTCTGCCTTTTCTGTGTGATTTCCTTGTTTTTCCTGTGTGGTCTTTCTCTCCTGTGTGGCTTCTCCTTTTTTCTCTGTGTGGCTTCCCCAGTTTTAGTACGATTTCTGCATCTTCTCTTGTTACTTATTTTTTCTTTTCTTCCTTTTGCTTGTCCTTTTGCCTCTTATTACTCTGGTATTTATCTTCTTTGTCTTCTTTCTTCACCTTTTATTTTCTTTTCTTCTTTACTCCATGAGTTATTGTGTGATTATTGTTTATTATAATTTTTTTGTATATTTTCTGTTTACAGACAAATCTGATGAAGGCCTTGTTGGTGGAAAACATTAATTAACTTCGTCTGAATCACGTTTTTGTCTAATTTCCTATTGTGAATACTCTGGAGATCTGTTATACTATACGTCTATAATAAATCACTGTCTAATTAATTACTGCAAAAATTAAGAGTGCTGTGGATTTACTTCGATTTATTGGTTTATGGGGCTGGATACCCCCTCCACAAGCACCTTATAACCAACCCTTGGTGTGCGACATCATTTTCTTCAATAACTATAGAGCCAGGATTGTGCTTTCTATTTTTAATGAAGGATAATTAATAGATAATCTGCACTAAATATGAGCGAGTTGCATAAATTTCCTATTTACAGGATGAATAGTCTGATACTGAACTTGCAGACAGCAGGGATTGTCATTTTTTGACTGCTGCCCTGTAAATTAGTCACCAGATGTGATCTGCTAATTGTGACAATTTGCCTTGTCTTGTTTTCCAACGGGGAAATGTTCTCTTATAGCTGTATTGACTGTATGTAAGTCAATGAAGGCTAAACTGCTGGAATATAGATTATGGGCTGTTATGTCAGACATTGTTATCTTTTTTGTAGAAAATATGGTATTATTGTAAAAAATATTTCTATTATCAAAAGTTGAAGATTTAATTACAGTGAAACATTAAAGTTTGTGAACCCTTCAGAATCTTCCATGTTTTTGCATGAATTTGACCTAAAACTTAAGTCCTAAAAGTAGATAAAGAGAACTACATCAAACAGATGAGTCTTAGTATTAAACTTGGTCAATTATTTATTGAGGAAAACGATCCAATATCACATATCTGTGAATGGAAAAAGTATGTGAACCTTTGCCTTTAGTGCCCTTTGTGCAGCAATAACTTTATCTAAACATTTAGGGTGCTTTCACACAACGCAGTTTTGGTGCAGTTTTAACTGCGCTGCAATTAAACTTCCTTTATTACCACTAAACTTCTTTCACTTATCTAAACTGTTTGGAAAGTGAGGAATCAATTAGTGTGTTTGTATCCACAAAACTTCAAACACAGTCATTGATTACTTACTTGAAACACCTTTCTGAACAATTTAGACATCTGAAAGAAGCTTGCTGGTAATAAAGGCCATTAGAGCACAGTTAAAACTGCACCAAAACTGCTCTGTGTGAAAGCACTCATGGTAATTCTTGGTTAGTCCTACACATCAGCTTGTAGGAATTTTAACCCATTCCTCCATACAAAACAACTTCAGCTCTGTTGTGTTGGTTGGTTTCTTTAGGGCCTTCCAGAACATTTCTATTGCATTACAGTCTTTGGCTTGGCCATTTCAAAACTTTTTCTTCTTTAACCATTCTTTGCTTGAATGTTTTTTTTGTGCTTAGTGTTGTTGTCTTGTTACATGACCCAGGTTCTCTTTAGATTCTGTTCATACACAGATATCCGGACATTTCCCCTTGGAATTTGCATATATAATTTAGAATTCATTATTGGCAAGCTGTGCTGGTCCATATGCAGCAAAACAGACAAAAACCATGAGACTACCACCACAGTACTTAACAGTTGGTATAAGGTTTTTATGATGGAATACAGTTTTTTTGTGCTCAAAACATAGCATAATATTTACTATTTTGGAGACTACAAAACATAGCATTTCTCATTTACACCAAAAAGCTTTATTTTGGCCCCATCCGTCCATAAAACATTCGCTTGTCCAGATGATCTTTAGCAAACTGCAGCAATGTTCATTTTGGAGAGCAATGGCTTTCTCCTTGCACCCCTGCCATGCACACCATTTATTTTTCAGTGTCCTCCTGATACGCCTTGCTCTTGATGTGATCTTTGTTAGTCGACCCCTAACAATGGTCTTGAATTACCTCTGGAAAGGTTATAGGGTAACAAGCTGGCATTGCGTTACTGTATAGTATTATTATATAATCGGGATTGGGGGTATACAGAAAATTTTGCTTGGGTCTAAAAGATTACCAAGCAAAATATTGGGGAATGTTGAACTGGCTAGGCCAATATTGGTGTCTTTTACAGCCCGAATATCCAGACAGTCCCGTTCATACATTTTCAATTCCCACACACAACTCTGAGGCCCTTACATTGTGGGGGGGGGGGGGGGGGAGGTTTCACTGGAACCATAGCAAAGCTATAGATTTATAGCTTTGCTACGGCATTTTTGGGTGCATTACAGTCGTAAAAGGTATATCACTTTCAAAGTGGTATACCTGATCCGAACTGTCTTCCGATTTATGACCCGCTGTATATTTATGCCTTTTTTAAACAGAGTGGCAATAAAAAAAAAAAATGCTGTAATTGAACTCATTAGCCCTTACCGATACATGATGAAACATATGGTGACATGTATGAAAGGGGCTGCGTCTGAAGTCTGGCGTCTTTTCAGCCCAAAAACTGGCACAGCCCTGATCACTAGATTTTGAATCAGGCACACTCCAATGTCAGACGCATTACATAGTGCCCGTGGCACTTAGCAAATGAGTTTCAGTGTAGATAAATGTAAAGTTATGCATCTGCCTATTAATAATCCCCAAGTATCATATGTCAAACATGGGAGAAAAACTGGGAGAATAACTTGTTGAGAATAATCTGGGTGTATTTGTTGAGCGCACACTACGTAATATCATGCAATGTCTTCAGCTGCCTGTAGCACAAGAAGCATGGACTCATTGGACAGAGGCATAATTTTCCCCCGAAAAAGCATTTGGGGCACTCTTATTGGAATATGTGTTTAAATTTTTGGGCACAATCATAATAAATGTTTTGGAGCGGGAAAAAAGGCACAAAGATGGGAATAAAATGTAAGGTTAAAAGTAAAATGTATTTAGTCTTGAGAAGACTAAGGAAGAAATTATTAATCTTCCTAAGTATATAAATGGGCTTTCAAAATGTGTAAATGTTGTGGTTAACACTTTCCCGGAGACAAAAGGCTTAGGGCAAATGTAGAATTGGGCCCCCCAGGCCAGTTTAAAAATTTTAAAGGAGGTGTAAATGTGGCAGAATGTATGAAGCTTTCTTTCTGCAGGTCATAATCAGGGCAGGAGAGCCAATACCACAAGTCTGGCTCAGGGACCACCTTAAACGGCGTGGGGATCCGGGGGCCCAAAACCCAAGCGTGGTTGGCGCCCGCGCCAGGGCCCGGAATCTGTTTGAACCTTTTCCCGGCCCGGCCCCCAAAAGGCGTGGATTGCCAAGAACTAAGGTCTTTTATGGGGGACTTGTTGCGGTTTGCCCAAGGGAAAAAGCGTGGTACAGAAAAGTGAGTGGGGCGGGGGAAAAGAGCGGCCCGAGGGAAAAGGTCTGGGTGCGGGAAAATTTTACCCGTCGGTTTTTTTTTGAGGTCATTCAAAAAAAGGGCCCAGTGAAAGGCCAAACCACAATCTGGTGGGAAATTTCCCGGGAAATGTTTTTCTGCAGGTCATAACAGGCAGGTAGGCCAATACCAAAGTCTGGCTCGGGCACCCCCTTTACCCGGGGTCTGGCTGTTCTTCTCGGTCTACTACAGGGCTTAAAAAGCCAATACCCAGTCGGTCGGCACACCTTTACCTGGTTGGCTGTTCTTCTGCGGGCATACAAAACGGGCGTTATGGGGCCATCCACATTTGGCCGGCACCCCTTTTTCCTGGTTGACGTTCCAAATGTTCTGTCCCAAAATTTGCATCAAAGAACAAAAAATGTGTTACTTCTATGAATGTGGTGCACGCCCCCAAAATGCCCCAATTTTTGGGCACATAAAAAGAAATTTTTTGGTGCTTTACAAAGTGACTTTTTGCAATTTTTGGGGCGCCGTTCATACATTTTTTTTGGGCTAAAAAAGTACCAAAAAAGTGGTACCCCGTTCATAAATGTTGCCAAAGCTGACAAACCTTCTTTACCATACGAACTGTGAATCTGTGGAATAGCTGCTTCCGGCACTCGTCACAGCAGGGACAGGTGAGGGCTTTAAAAAAAGCCTTTAGAAAGTGTTAAAGAAATATTTAGAAATAATGCAGACGTTAGCAAACTTTTAAATCTTGATTTGGTAATTCCCAATTGGGAAAAGAGGGAAATTTTCCCCTGTCACGGAC
>JAODAL010062817.1:0-19557 GCA_025379985.1 Phyllomedusa bahiana | reverse complement strand
TGAGCAAGTATGAGAGATAACACCAAATTTAACACACCTGCTCCATATTCACACCTGTGAACATGTAATACTAATGAGCTGCATGACACCATTGAAGGAAAATAACAAATTAGGCACAATTTGTCCATTTTTACTTAGAGGTATACTCACTTTTATGGTCAGTGGTTTTGACATGATGGCTGCGTGTTGAGTTATTTTGAGGGCACACCAAATTTACACTGTTATACAAGCTGTATACGGTCATATCTTCAGTGTTGTCCCATGAAAAGATATAATACAATATTTACAAAAATGTGAGGGGTATACTCAGTTTTGTTCGATACTGTGTAAGCTAAAGATATAAAGAATAATCAATAGAGAGTGTTGTTCACACATAGTACTAGTGGTAAAAGCACAAAGCTGTGACACTATTATGCTGCCAAAAAAACATGGAAAAAAATAATGTAATGTTGTAGCACTCTCTGTATTCACTTTATTTTATTTACTAAAGCCAGTTGGCAGATATTATGGTAGAATATAGGTCCATTAAATGTTTCAGCACATTGGAGACTTCATTTACCTGGTACAGGTGGTGCAATAATATTTTATTGTGCCACCTGCTTCTGCCATGGAAAAGAAATAGGTGGAAGTCCCAGCAACTTATGGAAACAGGTAAATAATGCACTAGGTTTTTTTTCTTTGTATTTTTTTCTTATCTTCCTTGAAGAAAGTCAGCGCTCTTAATGTGGGGTTGGTTTAGAAAATACGTCACTACTATTTAGATACACAATTTTCCATGTTATCTGTTTCACTACAACACTCATCGAAAAGCATGAAAAGGTTGAGATTACTTTCTGTTCTGATATCATTGTGCAGTATCTGTCAAGTTTGTCTTTGCTTCATCTGACTGACTTCTGTATGGTGGTATTGTTGGTTATATTGCGGCTTGAATGATGGTAACATACAGTTGTTATTGACTAAAATAGCAAGTGCATGTGTGCCTTGATCGTATGCAGGGCCGTTCCTAGGCTAAATTTCACTCAGGGCGAGGTGAAGAAATGTGCTACATATAAAACTACTAGATAATAGTCATACAGTTACCAAATAAACATGCTACACAACCAGAATCCCAGGCTAATAGTACCAATGTCCTACTAAGACCACATATCACCAGCACACAGTGACCGAATAATACTACCACACCATGACCACATATCACCACATAGTGACCGAATACCGCAACACCGTGACCACATATCACCAGCACATAGTGACTGAATAATACAAACTTGACCATTACTGAATACAAACCCATTATATTTCAACAAATTTTAAAAAGGGGTACAGTGACCAAAACAGTAGTGGATACCAGCGGTACCAGGCTCTGCAGACATTAAATGATTACAGTAAAATTTTATATTTAGTGACTCACAGGAGACGTCTCTGAAGAGTTGTTCTCTTTCTTTTTTTCTTCTTTTCCCCTCTGTCCCAGACGCCATGACGACTACTCCCGACTCTTTCACTGTAAAATTTACAAAACAAATTATCTTAAGATTCCTCAATTTATCAGCAATTCTCTACCAATTTCCCATCTCTAACAAACTCCCCATCTATAGCATCTCATATGGTCGCCATGTAATAGCCCATTTAGCCATGTAGTAGCCCCCTATAGCCAGTTAGGAGCCCCTGTAGCCAGTAGATGCCCCCCTGTAGCCAGTGATGCCTCCCCTGTAGCCAGTGATGCCTCCCCTGTAGCCAGTGATGCCCCCACTGTAGCCAGTGAGATCCCCTTGTAGCCAGTGATGCCCCCTGTAGCCAATGTGCCCCCCTTGTAGCCCGTGTGCCCCCCCTTGTAGCCAGTGTGCCCCCTTGTAGCCAGTGATGCCCCCCCTTGTAGCCAGTGATGCCCCCCTGTAGCCAGTGATGCCCCCATTGTAGCCAGTTGATGCCCCCATTGTAGCCAGTGATGCCCCATGTAGCCAGTGGCCCCCATTGTAGCTAGTGATGCCCCCCCCTGTAGCCCCGTGATGCCCCCCTGTAGCAGTGTGCCCCATTTAGCCAGTGGGGCCCCATTGTAGCCAGTATGCCCCCCTGTAGCCAGTGATGCCCCCATTGTAAACCAGTGGATGCCCCCTGTAGCCAGTGTGGGCCCCCATTGTAGCCAGTGTGCCCCCATTGTGCCAGTGTGCCCCCTGTGCCAGTGTGGCCCCTGTAGCCAGTGTGCCCCATTGTAGCCAGTGTGCCCCACTTGTAGCCCGTGATGCCCCCTGTAGCAGTGTGCCCCCATTGTAGCCCTTGATGCCCCCTGTCGCCAGTGTGCCCCATTGTAGCCAGTGTGCCCCATTGTAGCCAGTTTTTCCCCATTGTTTGCCAGTGATGCCCTCCTGTAGCCCGTGATGCCCCCCTGTAGCCCGTGTGCCCCCTTGGTAGGCCCCAGTATGCCTCCCTTGTATGCCGTGTGTCCCCATTGTAGCCAGTGTGGCCCCATTGTTGCCCGTGTGCCCCCATTGTAGCCAGTGTGCCCCCATTGTAGCCAGTGTGCCCCCTTGCAGCCAGTGTGCCCCCCTTGTAGCCAGTGATGCCCCCATTATAGCCAGTGTGCCCCCCCTGTAGCCAGTGTGCCCCCATTGTAGCCAGTGTGCCCCCATTGTAGCGTTAGCCTTTGATGCCCCCTGTAGCCAGGGATGCCCCATTGTAGCAGGATGCCCCCTGTAGCCAGTGATGCCCCCATTGTAGCCAGTGATGCCCCCCTTGTAGCCAGTGTGCCCCCCTGTAGCAGTGATGCCCCCATTGTAGCCAGTGTGCCCCCTGTAGCCCGTGATGCCCCCCTGTAGCCCGTGATGCCCCCTTTTAGCCAGTGATGCCCCCCTTGTAGCCAGTTTGCCCCCCTGTAGCTAGTGTGCCCCCATTGTGGCCAGTGATGCCCTCATTGTGGCCAGTGATGCCCCCATTTTGGCCAGTGTGCCCCAATTGTGGCCTGGGTGCCCCCATTGTGGCCTGTGATGATCTCATTGTGTCCAGTGATGCTCCCATTGTGGCCAGTGGTGCCCCCATTGTGGCCAGTGATGTCCTCATTGTGGCCAGTGATGCCCCTGTAAGTAATTCTAAAATAACAAAAAAAGAGTACGCACCTCGGTCCCGCGTGTCCCGGTCACGGAGCAGCATGCTCTGGGGGTGGGATGCGGCTGAGCGGTGTAAGCAGCTGACGTCCTCACGCTGGCTTACGCTGCATTGCAGCTCCCAGGGATCTCCGCGGCGGCAGAGCTGCCAGCCGAGGAGATCGAGATCGCAGGGGGCGCGGTGGTGTGAAAAGGCTGTGTGCCCCCTGACGACGCTGTGTAAGTATCGCCGATACCGGGGAGGAGGGCAGGACGGGTAACGATCGTCCCGCCCCTCCTCCCTGTACAGCAGTGTGCTCTGCGCGACGTTATAAACCATAGTGCCAGGAGAGAGTCAGGGGCGCTCCTCCGGGCGAGCAGGGCGGGTGGTCGCGGCGCCCCCCGCGGGTGAGCGGAGCTTCGGCGCCCAGGGCGATCGCCCGCCTCTAGGAACGGCCCTGATCGTATGATTAGATGATTCTATGTTCCACTTTTATTTTCTTTCTTGTGTGTTACATAGTTGATAACTTTTTAACAAACTGCACAAATTAAACTTGTCTTCAATTGTAATACAACTTTCCATAAACCAACAGAACAAGAAAAATAAACAGTGTAACATATCTTATAAGAGATACAAATGCTTCTTTCTTTAATCAGCTCTTCTCTACACTGCTTTCTTATCTGTTTACAGAGTCAGAAATCACTAACAGAATCCGTCTTGCAGAAGAAGGTACAGCTGCTTATAGAGGTCTATTGAGAGGGGAGGGAGAGAGGCAGAAAGACCCGTAGAGATGATGCTCGCTGCACAGTGAGTTTTTTTTTAACCTTTGTGCTGTCTCACAGCTACACTGCTCCACTGCTGTTTAATGTCCTCCATGCTTCTGCTTGTGTTGTGTGTGAGAGTCTCCTACTTTCATATTTTCTCCCTGTTCTCTCAACATATGTTTATAGGTAGCTGTATTCTGAGCTCTGAGTTAAGTAGGAACCTTGGTTCCTTAGCAAGATGGCTTTATATAGTAATTTATGACTGAGCACACAGATGAGAAAGCAGGGGAGGGGGGGAAAAGGAGGTCAATGAAAGAAGAAGGAAGCATATTTCTATAATAAGATAACACAACTGTAACGGGGGAGTGGATCCGCTGGGCCAACGCAGCGATGATAGCTAAGCCACGCCAGGAACGGACTCTAAGTAGCCCCCCGGTTTTTCACCAGAAGCCCGGCCGCAAAGTGGGATGGACTTGCTGTGGCGTGAGCTACCAGGTCGTTACCCCTGACGGTGGACTTGCTTGCGATGGCGGCCGGGCGGCCGGTGGTACAGCGAGGTACAGAACCCGTAATCCAGAGGCGTAGTCGGGGACAGGCAGGGAGGTCAGGGAAGGCAGCAGAGGTTCGTAGTTCTGAGACGGGCAGACGGACAGGCAAGGCGGCAAACAGGCAAGGTCAGGAAACGTAAGCAAAAGCGGACTGGTACTACGGGTAATCAAGACTGAACTTCAATACTCTCTTAAACGCACCAAAACACACAACAGACTGGTAGGAAGTGCTGGGGCGGATACTTAAATAGACCACGCCCGACAATAGACAATTATCGGGACGCTGGCCCTTTAAATTTAGAGAAGTCGGCGCGCGTGCGCCTAGAGCAGCGGTTCACGCGCCACAGCGGGGGAGCGGCGTTCACGGAGCCGCGGACGGGTAAGGGGACACGGCGCCGGGGCCGGGACAGCAGGAGGGATGGTCGCGGGCAGCTGCAGCCGCCGCGCCGTACCCCCTGCGAGCATGGTGACGGTCGCGGGGGGCCGCGGAGCCCGCGCCCCCCGTGACAGTGTACCCCCCCCCCTTAGGTCTCCCCTCTTTTTTGAAATCCTAGAGAGGGAGGTCAGGCGACAGGTTGGCTCGGTTCCACGACCGCTCCTCCGGCCCGGAACCCCTTCCGTTTCATGAGGAAATGAAAACCGCTTCCCCCTCACTGTTCTTCTGTTGCCAGCACCTCCTTGACCTCAAAGAGGTTCTCAGAGTTGGCACAGGAGACAGCGAGACAGCACCCGGGAGAAGCGATTTCAGTACCACCGGCTTGAGGAGAGGACATAGAAGGCGTTCAGGATGTGCAGGGTAGGAGGCAAGGGAGTTGTAGGACCACAGGGTTAAATTCGTTGCCGTTACCTCGGAACGGGCCACGTAATTTAGGGCCTAAACTTGTCACTCGGCACCTTATAAAGCGAATATATTTGGGTGGACAACCAAAACCCTATTCGCCGGCTCAAATAGGGGCGGGGGCCTTCGGTATCTCGTCAGGCCTGGGCTTTGGTGCGAGCAGAGCCCGTAGCAGGGCCCGTCGCGTGAGCTGCCACGAGAGCCTTAATGTCCCTTACTTGGGCATCCACAGCCGGGACATGCCACGAGGTGGCAGGGGAAGAGGCGGGCGGGGATGTAACCCACACACGACGATAATAAAGGGAGGAGGAAAACGCTGCCCGGGGAAGAAGATCAGACCCAGTTATCTTGACGGGGCGGATCACAAAATGCCTCAGGTAAGGTGCCCAACACCTGCTTCACCCTTTCTAGCTGCCCATTAGTCTGGGGGTGGAATGCGGAAGAGAAGGTCTAGTTGAACTGCAATTGAGCACACAAAAACCCGCCCAAAACTTAGCAATAATGGGACTCCCTGTCAGAGACATATGTAAAGGGAGAGACCGTGCAACGGAAAACGTGACTGAAAAAAATGTGGGGCCAGCTGGGGGCAGAGGGAAACCCAGACAGGGGGATAAAGGGGGCCAAAATTTTTGGAAAAAACGGAAAAAGGGCCCAACAACCCAGATGCCCGGGTTTTTCCAAAATGAGCGGGAGATCAGTAACGAAGCCCCTGGCAAACAGGGGGTTCCGGGTTTTTTTTCCCCGGCCCCGGGAAAAGCTGAAAAACCCCGGGGGTTTTGAGGGGGAGGAACCAAAATTAGGGGCACAGGGGGGCCCGGCAAAGAACAAATCCCGACACCCTGAAAAGAGTAGGCAACCATAAAAAATCGGGAGACCAATTAAGCGACTAGGGACTCCGGGTGCCCAGCCGTACGAGGTTTCTGGGGCGCAAGGGCAGGCCGCAATACGTTTTTTCCCGGGGGTGGGTGTTTGGAGGCCCACGGGGCAGCCGTAACAAAGCCGCCGGGGGGACAATGTGCGGGGGAGGGGGCTCAAGACCCACCGAATCCGAAGAGCGGATAGAAAACACTCTGTTTTTTTTTCCTGGGCCGGGGGCCGGGAAAGGGTAGGGGGAATTAAAAAACGGGCAAAGAATATGACCACCGGCTTCCCGGGGGGTTCGGGCTTGACCACTGAAAAACAGGGGGGTTTTTCTTGTGGCCCTTTTGAAAATTTTCCAAAAAGGGTGGTGAGCCCCTCCCAGCAGATGATCCCAAATTTTTCTAGAGCCAGCTTTTTTCCCAAATTTAATTTCCACGAGAAACCATGGTATAGTTCTTCTGGGGCGGGAGAGAATGCTTGGGGGGAAAAAAAAACACAGGTATGTATTTTTTCCAAGGAGGATTTTTTTGCGGGAGACAGAAACCGGCACTAACAGAAGAACCCATCCATTTTCCAGAAAAAAAAGGGGTTTAAATCGGGGCCCGAGACGGGCCCCGGGAGCCGATGCAAATCACCTTACCCGGTTGAAGGCTTTTTTGGGCCTCTGGGGCCGGGTTTTTGGGGGATTGGGCGTTCTTCCGGTTAGGGCCCCCCAAAGGGGACCCTACGGGGTGTAGAGAAGGGGGGAATAAATTTCTATAATATTGAAAAAATCCCACAAAATGTTGAAGGGCCCCGAAGGCCCCCCCGGGTTGGCCCAAACTGAAATCACCGCAAAAATTTTGGGAAAGGTTTCCATCGGGGAAAACCCCTTTAAACCAAACGATGAAAACCCAAAAAAAGGGGAAAAGCGGCCCTTCGAAAGCCACTTCTGGGGTTTGGGCAAAGAGTTTGATGGGGTGCGGAGTCCCCTGAGGACCTGGCGGAAAAGGTGGCGATGAGCCCTCGAGCCCGGGGGAGAAGATGAAAAAACGTCCAAGTAACGATCCCCCACAGACATAGAGTGGGTCCTAAAAAACCTTTGACAAAGTTCTGAAATACTGCCGGGGCGTTGAGAACCGAAAGGCATAACCAAAAACTCGAAAGGGCCTCCCTCGTTTTAAAAATGCCGTTTTCCATTCATCGCCTTCCCTAATGCGGTTTAAAAAATTTAAAGGCCCCCCGCGTAGATCCAGTTTGGGAAAAAATTTTCGCCCCAAAAGCAGGGGGTCAAAGAGTTCAGAATCAAGGGAAAAAAATAGCGGTTCTTTTTTTGGGAATTTTTTTTCCCAAACCCCCCCAAAAACCCAAGCAGGCCGGAGAACCCTCTTTTTTTTCCACGAAGAAGAACCGGCTCCTGGGCCCGGGGACGAGGACTTTCGATGAATCCCTTTTCGGAGGGGTTTTCCTTGATGTACTTTAACATCGCCTTAGTCCCCCGGGGGGGGGGGAAAAGGGGAAACCCGGCCTCTAGGAGGAGTAAAAAGCCCGGTTTCAGGTCAAGGGACAGTCCCCAAAAAGGGCCCGGGGTTGGGGGAAGCGTTTTTGGCCTGTCCCCTCCGAAAAAACATCAGCAAAAATCCCCCAAAATTGGGAAAGATTTGACCAAGGGGGCTTGGCAGAAACAGGGAGACAACCTTTGGGGCGAGTTTTTGGGTTTAAACACAACGGGAGACAAAAGTGGGAAACCCCCAACCGCAAGACTTCACCTTGCTCCAAAACCAAGGGCGGGGTAAGATCCGCAGCCATGGGAGGCCCGAAGGATTTCCCCAAGGGGGACCAAGGCAGGACAAAAATTGGGACATTTCCCTTGTGAAGGGGGCCCCTTTTGCAAGAAGAGGGGGGCCCTAAAGGAAGCAAGGGTAGCGTCCTTAAAAGGGATCGCCACGACCGAGGGGGGGACGAACATAGGTTTTTTTTGCAACGAAACACAGGGGGACGAAAACCTGGTTTACAAAATTTGTGGCTTATGAAGTTTTTTCCCGGGCCCATCCAGAGTCAAAAAAAAGGGGGGTGGCCTGAAAGGTTTCTGGGCCGGAAAAAAAAAACACCAATAAATTTCGGGCATGGCAGATGGGGAAGGCCATTCTGAACCTAGGGGCCCCCTCCTACAGCCCCAGGGCGGGAAATTTCCCGGCCCCACCGGACTTTCCCCCAAAGAAAAAGGGCCAGAAAACCCCCACAATAGAACAAAAAGCGCTTTAGACGACGTGAGAACGTTTCCCCCCTGGGGCAAAATGGGCTCTCTCACCTCATAGGGTTTTTCCCCCCAAAGACCATTTGGGGGAGGAAGAGGTTTACCGCTGGGAAATTGGAGCCAAACGGGTGGGAAAAGGGTTTGGGCGGACGGTTTTCCCCCTTGAAGGCGGGGCTCTTGTTGCCTTTTGGCGGGAAACGAAAACCACTCGGTTTTGGGTAAAATGGATTTTGGCCCTCCAGAGCAGCGATAGATCCCCAGCGGCGAGCTCATCCTTGTTCGCCCCGGAGGGGTTTTTCCAAAAAGTCCCCCACCAAAAGCTTTTTTATTCCAAATCCACTCCAAGCGAGAGTGCAAAAAAATCACCGAATACGACAGACTGTGGTTCGGGCCCCACGAAAAACCGGGGGGAAAAACGCTGCGGCAGCCGAGGAAGTACGGCCGATTCCTCAAGTCGGGGGGAACCCCCGGAAAAGGGAAAGGGTTTTTAGGTCCGCCGTCAGGGATCCCCCCGATCCCATATGGCGTACCCAAGCCAAGGGTTTTCCCGACAAGAGGCTGATTATTTAAGGCCCCCTTGGCTCGCTCTGTAGGGAATTGGTGCCCCATCATCTCAAGGTGGGTGGGGCAAATGGCTGATGAACCCCCGGCCAACTTCTTGGGGTCTTCCCTCGTAGCGAGAGGGGAAATGGGGGATGCAGAGAGGGGCCCCCAAGCCGGAGCAAAGGGAAGGGGCAATGGATGGCCCCGGGGCAGTGGACAGGTGCCCGAGGGGGGGGCAGCCGGTGGGGGCAGACAGGTTTTCAAGGTTTTTGCCTTTATGGGCCCCTACTTTGGGCATGCGTTGGGTCCCTGGGGGACACTGTAGTGACGTCCCCGGGGATCAGGGAGAGGGAAACCCCGGGGGAATCCATGGGCCCGTCTGTACTGGAAAAGGGGAGTTTGGGCCGCTGGGGCCCAAACCCAACGATGATAGCAAGCCAAAGCCCGGGGAAAGGAATCAAGTAGGGCCCCCCGGGTTTTTACCAAGCCCCCACAAAGCGGGAAAGGACTTGCTGCGCGTAGGCCCACCAGGTCTTTACCCCTGACGGACCCTTCTTTCAAAGGCGGGCCCGGGGGAAAAGCGAGGTTTCAGGGAAAAATAACCAGAGGGGTAAAATTGGGGACAGGCCCGGAGGCAGGGGAGGCAGCAGAGGTTCTAGTCAAGAGGGGGAGACGGGCAGGGGAGGCGGCAAACAGGCCCAAGGGCCCGAAAACGAAAACCAAAATGGGGCTGGGAAAAACGGGTTAAAAACCCAAAACTGAACTCCAAAACTCTCTAAACGCACCATAAACACACCAAAAACTGGCAAATTCAGGGGGGGATACCTTAAATAAAACCCCGCCCGACAATAGACCAATTATCGGGACGCTGGCCCTTTAAAAAAAGAGAAGGGTTGGGGGCACGCAAAAACCCCAGAGCAGCGGTCACCGCGCACGGCGGCCGGGGGCGGGGTTTTACAGGAACGCAGGCGGGTAAGAAAACACGGCGCCGGGGCCCCGGGGCCCGGGAGAGGGAAGGTCGCGGGGGAGCCGCAGGCCCCCTCCCCCCGGGTCCGGGCCCCCCCCCCAGCAGGGCCCCAGGTGGCCGAAGACGGGTTTTTCAAGGCGGGAATTTTTCCTCTCTCCCATTCTGGTTTTCGCATCCTCTTGGGGGGAGGGGGGGTGTTTTCCCCCTTTTGGGGCCCCAAGGGCCCAAAACCCTCACTTGCGGGTTCTTTTCTAAAAACGTTCTCCCCCCGCCAAAAAAAACTCACCATTGGAGACCGCGAACCTGTTGGCGTCATCTTTTGGAGGGGGGTTTACCATCCCGGGCACCATCTACTCCGACACAAGAACTTTGGGATACCTTTAGAAACCCCCCCCCCCCGGGGGCCCGCTGGTCCCTCTTCTTCTCTCGGTTCGATTTTGTGATCCATTTTCGCCCAGCTGAGAAGAACATCAAGGCTGATGCCCTGTCGCGGGCCTCGGACGTCTTGGGTGAGGAGTCACCTCCTTCTCACAAAATTCCTCCAGATCGCCTGATTTCCACAGCCCCGGTGGATCTCCGACAGGTACCCCATGGCAAGAGTTACGTGCGCTTCGAAGGAGGATCCTGAACTGGGGTCATTGCTCTCGGACTGCTGGTCACCCGGGGATTCGGAAGACGGGGCAACTTATTGCCCGCTACTATTGGTGGCCGGACCTAGCCAAGGATGTCAAGGACTTTGTTGAATCGTGCTCCTCATGTGCCTGCAACAAGTCGTCCCACCTCGGGGTTGCTCCAACCGCTGCCCATTCCTAACCCACCCCTCCCGCTAGCTGCCGCCTCTGCCCAGAAGAAACGGCAAGTGGATAAGTACTGTAGACCTCCTCCATCTTTTGCTCCCGGGGTCTGGTTGTCTTCTAGATACGTTCGCTTAAGATCCCACTACGTTGGGCCCCCTTTATTTGGCCCTTTGTGGTCTAAGATCCCCCCGGGGGCCTATTACTCGACCCCCCCACGATGGGGATCCTAAACCCCTTTCCCACGGCATTGTCAAGCCAGTTACTTGAATAGTTTTTCCCAAAGGTGCACCCCCTCCCGGGGCTGATACTGTGATGTCTTTTCGGAAAAAAAATTTGGCTATGAAGATACAGAGAAAGGGGTTTTTCCTGTTGTTTGGAAAGGGGGTTTTGGGCGAAGGAAAGATCTTGGGAGTCGGGGGACAAATCATGGACCGGGGGTTCTTCAGAGATTTTTAGGCCAAAAGGAGGGGGGGATAAAGGGGAGGTCGTCACAGTGGGCACCCGCCCCACTTTGGGCCGTGGGGCACTCGCCCCTCGGGCGCATTCACTTCCTTGCCCGCCCCTGCTTTACCCGTGCTTTTTGGGCCGGTGGTGCCCGGGCCCCGTCTTCGGGGGCCCCGGCGCCGGCCCCTATCCCCTTCCCCTGTGTACCACCCCCACCCTGCCTTCGTCCTTTGACCTCGAACCTTCCCCCTCCCAGAACTTTTTGGGCCGACCGCGAGTACGATTCGTCTGCCCTTATGTACCGCTTTTCACCGGGGCCCCCCGCAAGCAAGTCAAATCGGGGTAGCAACCTGGGGTATCCCGCCATGGCAATCCATCCCCCCTTGCAGGGGTTTGGGTAAAAACCGGGGCCCCATTTTAGTTCCCTCCCGGGGGGCCCGTACCACTGCTTGTGGCATCCAGGGGTCCACACCCGGCTCATTAATCTATGATATCTCACAGATTAAATGTGTTTCCTGCAAACAAAAAATATGCTTGAAGCTTAAGAGCCTCTTTCCAATCATTGAACTTTTTAAAGGGGCTATTGAGACCCCCAACGTCATGAAAACGTTTAAAGTCATCAGGGGTAAATCACAGCTAAGAATGAATACACCTAGTACAAATAGAAATATGCCCTGAACTGAAGGAAAACACTCGGGAATATCGATTGACCCCGGAAAAGGGGGAAAAGGGGGGGGAGCTAGGAAAAAAAACAAAAAATTTAAAAGTAATAAACATAAATTTGGGAGCAAATACTGACAAACTCCGGGGGCGGAGATTTGCAAAAAAGGGCCATTTAAAAAGAAAAAACAATAATATGCAAACCTATGCCCTTGGGAAGAATAGGAAGACAAATAAACATTCAGAGAAAAAAACTTTACTCATAACACTTCCCGGGGAATTTGGAGACGGACGGGGGGGCAGATAAGCAGGGAAAATCCAGAGGCACAATACCCCATTTGAGAAGTAATTTTTGGCCTTTTTTCTGGGGGAAAAAAAACCAGTTTTTCTTCTTTTTGGAGTATGATCCTTTTGGGGAAACCCCATCGGGAGGAGTTATTGATTAACTGGGATAATCACAAAAACTTTACAGACTGAGGGACTAGGAAGCCGGTTTTATTTTTTTTGTTGCTTGAAATATGTTCTTTGGATTAAGAAATTTTATTTTTACCAAAACATCACTGAAAATGTTCAGTAATGACTAGGGCTTTTGGGGTCCGGTGACTCTATCAATAATCATTCATATTTGGGAAAAATTTGGAAGGAGAGCTTTAAAAAAATGAAGGTATGTTGAAGTTCTGAGTTAGAACCGTGTCCCGTATCCTCTGAATTTGAGGTTTTTTTTTCTACTTCTGTCTTTTGAGATCCGCCCAACTTTAGTTTGATTTGTCTACTCATCTTCCATATTGTTTGTCCCCACAATTCCCTTTTGAGCCTGAAAAAAACCTCCCCTTTTTCCCCCCACGTGGTAAACCTATCCCCCCCAACCCCTCAACATTAAACTTTCCTTGTGGTTAAGGGGGGAAATTTCAAAGAACATTGTAAGGAGGTTCGAAGGGGGCCACCATCAAGTTTTTTAGTAAGGAAGGGGAAAATATCTTGGGTCCGCCCAAACGGAAAAAAAATTTTGATCTTCTCGAAGGCTCAGAAATCAAAGTCGATGTAGCCGAAAATATCTGAGATTTTGGCTTTTTTTTGACGGACATTGCTTTTGGGGGCCTTAAATGATGTAAAAAGTGGCCCCTATTCCCCCTCCATGTTATTGAGTGGAAAAAGTTAGTGCCACTTCTTTTCAGTGGCGAAGAGGTTTTAGTTGATGTTATAGGTTGATCAGAAGAGGGTTCCAATTCCAAAAACTTGGAAGATAAGAGAAAAATTCAAAAAATAACATTCTTCGAGGGGGGAATTTTTGTGGATGATTGCCTGTCCGTCCCCAAAGTGGTAGCTTGGCCACCGTGCGGAAAAAAGTCAGTAAGACTTAATGATTTACCTTTTGTCTTTGTTTTTTTTCGGAGACCCTTTAAGAGAACACAGTACTAACAAGATTTTGATAAAAGGAATGGTCAGTTAAGAAATTGAGCTCAAGATGGGCATAAAAGGGGCCACACTTTGGGGCATGCGTAAGAGAGAAGAAACCCCTGCTGAAGGAAATCACCCCCCATTTCACAAGCTCTGCTTAACAACCACTATAAACGGCTGCCAAATGGTGAAACGAGAATACCCCTGTAAGGACAGTATCCCTATATTACCCCTCCTGGTGTCATTCTAGTAACCCATTGTCTAAGACAAAGGGAATAGCAATCTTTTTCCATAGATCCCTTCAGCATGAGATTCTAGAGGGCAAGGATGATGAAGAGGCACGTTATATTTTTGTTATATGCAGCATACAGGGCACCAGCTATACTATAGCTAATTTATACCTGCCTAATCATGGTCAGGTCCCCTTTCTCATTAAAACACTGGACGATTTGAATGTTTTATCTCAGGGATCTGTAGTGGTGTGTGGAGACTTTAATATGGCTCTTCAACCTGCTGTAGACACCTCGGTGGACAAGTCTGCAATCTCATTGAATACTGTCAGGAAAAAGCCCGCCCCGCCGGCCCACTCGAGGGTCAACGGCCTGAATTGGGGTGTATCGTGATGTTGCGCTGCCCCCTAGGGGTACACAAAGTCACCAATACTGTTCACCGTTAACCCCCCGTCCACAGGGGACAAGGAGAACCAAGGGGCGAAAACACACTACCGCCACGACCCTTCACGGCTGGGAGAGATTTGTTACCCCACTGGTTTAAACAAAAAAACTGCCATCTAAAAGCGCCACCGTTTTTAAAATTTTTTTTAAAGACCGGGGCCGTTTCCGACTAAAAAAAGCCAGGAACTCAGCCTTGGGGGAGCTAAAAAATTTTTTAAAAAAGGTAAAGGGGGGGTGAGCCGATGATCAAGACAGATTCCCAGATTAAAGTTTATTTATTTTAAATTTACCTTGGAGGGGCCACAACAAATAATACAAAATGAAATAAAACGATAAAGTCAGAAGTTCAAAAAATTTAATATGGTTACAGACAAAAGCATAAAATGTTCCGTTACCGTGGTTGGCTTGGGGTTTTGGGCCCACATGGGGGGCTTTTGGCCTGGCTTCTGTTTGGGAAAGCTCCTGGAAATGCTCTTAGGTACCCCCCCTCCTAAACAATGACTAGCCACCTGGACTCCTGCTTATTCTGGAGGGGGCGCCCACTGGCAGCCCCCACATGCCCCCACACAACCCTGGGAAAGGGCTAGAACTCCCCAGCTCTGGCCATGCAATTTCTGACTGAAAAACCAAAATGGGCCATACCTCGGCCGGGCATTGGCACAGAACGGAACCAGTGGCAGCATCAGAACCAGCTCGGCCTACACTGCGCCCTGATACCAGACACCCCTATTCTATGTGCTCCCTAAGTCCAGTTCTCGATTTCTCAGTCCCCCTGCATCGTGCGAACATGGGAGTGGTGGCTATGTGTACGGGGAGTTCCATATTTTGAGATATGAAACCGCCATAGACCAGTTATGAACGGATTGCCTATAAATCTTTATGAAATATCGAGGCCGCTGCGGCTAGGAGCCTTTTGTTCAAGTCTTTGAAGCTGGGGATTTAAGAGAGCCATGCTTGGTGCTAAAATTAATGGAGAGAGGCCCCCTTTTGGTTGTGATCTCCCCTGCCGGCGAGCCTTCCTATAGAAGGGCATTTACGATGGGTTAATTGACCTCCCTTTCCCCCCGCAAGCCAAATTGACGAAGTGGGAGGGGGTGAACGATTTGTAATTTTTGGCATGAATTCCTCACAAATACATAAAGTAAAACGACTGTTTCACGACATGCAGCTTTACGATGTATGGTGCATCTTGAATCCGTCGAGCCGTGATCACACAGGGCATACAGCAGGATTGATTATGTTTTTTCTCAAACACTCGTTATTGACAAATGTAACAGAGGTCTTGATAGATAACATTCTGAATCTGATCTTCCCCGTTCCTTTGGGCGCCGGCCGGTCGAAAAATTGATCAAAGTTCATTCTTCCACCCCGGGTTTAGGCAATAGAACATTTACCCGTGTGAAGGGGGAGGGATTTTCTCCGCAAACAGTGGGTAGGATGTTGGCCAGGGCCCTTGGGGACAAGAGGGCTTCCTTGTTTGTTCCAGCAATAAAAACACATGCGGGTGTGACGGTCCACAGAGCTCCAGATATCTTGGAAGCCTTCAGAGTCTTCTATCATAATCTTTATAACTTACCTACAACAGCCTCGACAGCAGGGAAGAAGTCTGCATTGGAGAACTTTCTGTCCGAGGCAGCTCTCCCCGGGATTTCCCCTGATAGACATAGGGGGACATGTATGAACGGGGCTGCGCCAGAAGTCTGGCATATTTTCAGCCCGAGATCTAGCGCAGCCCCGTTTGCTATATTTTTAAAATGGCTGTACTCTAATATTAGGTGCATTACAGAGCGTCCGCGGCACTTTGTTATGCGCCTGAGATCCGGGGGCAAGCTGGAGGAGTGTCGCACTAGAACTGTATGAAGATACATATTTCTATCTTCAGTATGGCAAATCCAATCGCATTACTGCTGGAACAGGTAAACCACTTTGAAAGTGGTTTACCTGAGACAGAATTGTCGTTTCTGTGCTAGAATGCGCCTGATTTATGTCCCGCAGTAGACCAGGTTCATAGATTCAGGCGCATTATACACTATTATTATGCATATAAAAACTGGCATCTAAGCGCCAAAAATCATACATGTCGCCCTTAGTGCTTTGGAGGAGCTCTTTTCCTCGGAGGAAGTGAAGCAGGCTATAGCGGCGCTCCCTTCTGGGAAAAGTCCAGGACCCGACAGTTATACCGCGAAATGCTTTAAGACGTCTCATATTCACAGCATTTCCCATCCTCCTTTCTTCGAGCGCATATTATGGCAATCCCGAAGGAGGGAAAAGACTCGCTTCTTTGCTCCAGTTATAGGCCTTTATCTTTCATTAATACGGACACCAAGCTTTTTGCCAAACTTATAGCCACCAGATTGAATAGAATCCTAGGAGATTTGATCCATCTGGATCAGGTGGGATTTGTATGGAATCGGGAGGCACGGGATAATACACTAAAAACTTTCCCACTTATCCACCAGGCCAAATTGACCAAGATGCCCTGTATGCTGCTCTCTTTGGGTGTGTAAAAAGCATTTGATAGAGTTGATTGGGAATTTTTGGCACTGAGGGGGGTGGACTTGGGTCCTCTGATGCTACAGCGTATAATGGCCTTGTATAATCATCCACAGATCCAGATTACGGTTCTTTATCAGCAACCTTAGGAATAAGGAATGGCACCAGGAAGGGGTGTCCTCTGTCTCCTATCCTGTAAGTGCTTACACCTTGACATTAATGGCCTTAAGTTTCAAGGAGTACATTACAAATGTTTGACGTTTGCAGATGACCTTTTGTTATATCTCTCTCAGCTTCTGATCTCCTTACCAGTGTTGATGACATTGTTAGGCAACTTTGGGTCATTGAGTAACTTTAAGGTTAATCTGGCAAAGAGTGTTGCTCTTGGTATTAACCTTACGGAGCATGAGATCGGCCTACTGGAGAAAAAATTTTGCATGGACAAGGAAATCATTCAGGTATCTTGGGGTCAATATCCCAGCAAATTTACAGCATACATTTGACCTGAACTTTGCCCCTTTACTTAGCATTATTTCATCAGAAATGACAGAAAGTACTTCTCATGGCTAGGCCGGAATAATATACTAAAGATGAATGTCCTTCCCCGACATTTGTATCTGTTTGATACTGAATTATCCTGAACTGGTTTAAAAGAGGTAAGGGGAGTGCAGCAAGCCAATGAGGTTGCCATCCCTCAAATAGACTACACAAATTAATTAGGCTGTGCACATCCATATATTTAAAAAAACGTAAGCATAGGTGCACACTGGTAAGGCAATAGCATACATCTAATACAAATATCAGTGGCACACTACAAAACTAAGTAAAACATCAAGGTATATAGGAATTTTTTGAAAATGCATTACTGCTAAGGAAAATATGAAAAACCTGGGATTCTTAGTTTACAGTTTTTGATCAAGAATTGTTTAAGCTCACCTCCCAAAAGCGTCAAGGGGATCCCAGCACAGGTGAGTCCCTAACACTAACATGTTACCTCATTAGGAGTCCATTCAGACTACAACCTCTAAGGAGTGATAGGAACTTGCTACTGAATTATCCTGCAACTGGTTTAAAAGAGGTAGGGAGTGCAGCAAGCCAATGAGGTTGCCATCCCTCAAATAGACTACACAAATTAATTAGGCTGTGCACATCCATATATTTTGAAAAAAGTAAGCATAGGTGCACACTGGTAAGGCAATAGCATACATCTGATACAAATATCAGTGGCACACTAAAAACTAAGTAAAACATCAAGGTATATGGGAATTTTTTGAAAATGCATTACTGCTAAGGAAAATATGAAAAACCTGGGATTCTTAGTTTACAGTTTTTGATCAAGAATTGTTTAAGCTCACCTCCCAAAAGCGTCAAGGGGATCCCAGCACAGGTGAGTCCCTAACACTAACATGTTACCTCACTAGGAGTCCATTCAGACTACAACCTCTAAGGGAGTGATAGGAACTTGCTACTGAATTATCCTGCACTGGTTTAAAAGAGGTAAGGGGAGTGCAGCAAGCCAATGAGGTTGCCATCCCTCAAATAGACTACACAAATTAATTAGGCTGTGCACATCCATATATTTAAAAAAAACGTAAGCATAGATGCACACTGGTAAGGCAATAGCATACATCTAATACAAATATCAGTGGCACACTAAAAAACTAAGTAAAACATCAAGGTATATAGGAATTTTTTGAAAATGCATTACTGCTAAGGAAAATATGAAAAACCTGGGATTCTTAGTTTACAGTTTTTGATCAAGAATTGTTTAAGCTCACCTCCCAAAAGCGTCAAGGGGATCCCAGCACAGGTGAGTCCCTAACACTAACATGTTACCTCACTAGGAGTCCATTCAGACTACAACCTCTAAGGGAGTGATAGGAACTTGCTACTGAATTATCCTGCACTGGTTTAAAAGAGGTAAGGGGAGTGCAGCAAGCCAATGAGGTTGCCATCCCTCAAATAGACTACACAAATTAATTAGGCTGTGCACATCCATATATTTAAAAAAACGTAAGCATAGGTGCACACTGGTAAGGCAATAGCATACATCTAATACAAATATCAGTGGCACACTACAAAACTAAGTAAAACATCAAGGTATATAGGAATTTTTTGAAAATGCAGTACTGCTAAGGAAAATATGAAAAACCTGGGATTCTTAGTTTACAGTTTTTGATCAAGAATTGTTTAAGCTCACCTCCCAAAAGCGTCAAGGGGATCCCAGCACAGGTGAGTCCCTAACACTAACATGTTACCTCACTAGGAGTCCATTCAGACTACAACCTCTAAGGGAGTGATAGGAACTTGCTACTGAATTATCCTGCACTGGTTTAAAAGAGGTAAGGGGAGTGCAGCAAGCCAATGAGGTTGCCATCCCTCAAATAGACTACACAAATTAATTAGGCTGTGCACATCCATATATTAAAAAACGTAAAGCATAGGTGCACACTGGTAAGGCAATAGCATACATCTAATACAAATATCAGTGGCACACTACAAAACTAAGTAAAACAATCAAGGTATATAGGAATTTTTTGAAAATGCCATTACTGCTAAGGAAAATATGAAAAACCTGGGATTCTTATGTTTACAGTTTTTGATCAAGAATTGTTATAAGCTCACCTCCCAAAAGCGTCAAGGGGATCCCAGCACAGGTGAGTCCCTAACACTAACATGTTACCTCACTAGGAGTCCATTCAGACTACAACCTCTCAGGGCTTGCTCTGCCTGATATAAAAGTTTGCTATATTGCTGCCACATCAGCGAAGTTCGTGGATTGGTTTCATCATATAACTTCTAAAATGTGGATTCAACTTGAAGGTTAGGATCCGAACGTGGAGGGCTCATGGTTCTCATACTGGGCTTCTTTCTCCAGATGGCCCATTAACCCCTTAGCTAATCGGGACCTTAATGGGTGGGTGGTGTATTGATATCCCTGCTGGTCTATGAGATTCTGTCAAAGTCATCCTTGAAGACATGGAATGAGGTTGCTGTGATAATGGGTGGAGCTATGGGTAAGTGGTTGCAGCATATGCAGATTAGGCATTTTTATAACTTGTATATAGTAAAATTGCATCTGCATAGAGACTTGACTCCCTTTGAACTTATCTGCATTGATAACACTCTTCTCACTCATCTAATCTCACAGATATACCATTTGATTATCCAGTCATTGACTAAAGTAAAGCCCACTTACCAAAGTAGCGGGGAGCGTGAGATTCATCAGAATTATCAGATGAGGATTGAACCCTTA
>JAODAL010062816.1:0-19557 GCA_025379985.1 Phyllomedusa bahiana | reverse complement strand
GAGGTCGTGAACCACCCCCAAGGGGGGGAATGGGGATAGACGAATTCTATGTAAAAAAGGCCCAATGGATTATCGTATGGATTCGTTCATCCAAAGGGCCTCAATGAGACTTGCAATTTGGTTGCTTTATTGAATAGACTCTGCTTTGGGCCTGTTCACTCTGCTCTGTTTTGTTCCACTCCCATAGAGGACCACTATTGACAGTTCAGATCTGACCATTAGATATGTATCAGCAACATCTTATAATTTTTTTCATTATATTCATTGATTACCTATATCTGATAATTCAAGTAAACTGAGGACAGTGAATGTTGAAACCCCGAAACCTTTGGCCCCGTATTTAGCCCTTTTTAACCTATGTGTGTCGGTTGTATAGTAATTCCCTCTGGGAAATTTTTGAGAATAAGGCGAGACGTCCCGTCACAATACTTGCTATCAATATACATGTGAGTAATGGGGGGCGCGGGAACGAGTGCACTCGCCATGGGTTATCTGTGCTGCCGTTGTGGCGTGTATTTGGTCAGGCACGTATTTTGAGCTCCAGCACAGAGGTCGAGCTGTGCTTCTAATATGTACAGTGACGATCCCGGCAGCATTACCCGGAAGTGACATGTATCTTCTTTCCAGACATGCGCAGTGAAGTTTTTAGAACGCTGCTGTGGCTGTCGCGGTCACCTCCACACTCTGTCACTGATGTTGCCACCTGAGCCCTCAGCTTGTTTTTTTTCCAGCTGTCGCTGCCATGACTTTATCAGGCTACATTTCCCCTTCAGTTTTTTGGTCAGTTTTGCCCTCTTAAGTGCCCAGGGAATTTTATAGTGAAGCGATTCTAAGAGCGGCGGCAGTCATGTGAGTGTCATACTAAAACACAACACTGTATGAAGACCAAACCACGCTCCCTCTGCATATTTAAGCATGGCACAACGTTCTACAACACCCTGCAGGTTCTGTGCAGCCTGGAAATAACTGTTTTTAACGCGATTCGTCCCGAAGTAATTCGGACCGAATTTATTTTTGTCGGGAATTCGCCCATCTCTAGTTGAGAGATATGAATTGAAAAACTCACATTCCTCTCCTTAACATGGACTACGATCCTTACCGAGGCACTGTCATGGGACAAGTCATTCACGCAGACCAGATCTGTGAGATCTTAAATTGCTGGATTACAGACAGTCAATCTTTCATTAGAGAGATGGCCTACTATCTCCAAGAGCACCAGGTACATATGGATCTGATCTTGAGCTGACTTTTTTGTTTGTGTCGAAAACAGAATGGAGAGCAAGAGAACAGAAAGAGTGGATGCAGTCCACTACCAAGTTAAGTGCTCACTGTACATAAAATAAATAGTCATTTTCTATATTGATCAGCACTTGTGATTGCATTTGTTGAGACTTATGAGGCATTTGGCTAAACTTCAGGGGCAATGATCAGGTGCTGGAGATCAGAAACCATGGTCTTCATTGAGTGGTACTTTCCTTCCTTTGTCCCTTTCCCAGTTAGACTTAATTTAAATCTGGGACTCTAGTTCTTGAAGGTAGACACAGCTCAAGCCAAGACTTAGACAAGGTCCACTCCATACCTTCTTGTGCCCCCCATCCTGATTGAAATGAGGTTGCACCTTAAGCAGTTGTCTACCTCCTCTTCCCATCTTCCCAGCTCTGGCTCAAGCCCTGGCAAGAAGGCTTACCCAAAATCAATCAAAACATTTTACTGTGAAGGGTTAGAGAGATCAATATAAAGGGCAAAGTACTCAGCCTACATCATTTGCAAGAGTAAGGAGGAAAAGAGTTCTGGGTATTTCTTCCTTGATACTGGCCTCTTTTGTGTGAGTGTTAATGAAACTCTGATCTTACTATTTTATTTTAGTTTATGGACTATTATCTGGGTATTGTCACGGTCCGTGCCACGTTCCCGTCCTCACGCTGCGGCCTCTGCTGCGAACCGCAGTCGTACCTATGTTCCTATCTCAGATCTGGTTCCTGTTGCAGTGTCGCTGTGAGCGCTCCTGTAGCCGCTGCTTACTCACCTGTGATTGCTGTGCGGCTTTCCCGTGCTGGCCATGCTGCTCCTCCATCTTGGCTGCTGCCCTATTCCTTGTAGCTCTATAGAGGGTGGCGGCCACATCTTCCCTTCCTTTATTCCCACAGTGTGCAGCGGGGTTGGGCTTCCTCTGCCAATCCCCTTCCACCTGTGGGTTTATAAGCCAGCTTCTCCTAACACTCCCTGCCTGATCCTTGTTGTGTCATGTTGTTGTTGTGTCATGTTGTCGCTTGGTGTAGTCTGTTGTTCCTGTGTATTGTCTTCTTGTTTGTTTCTTTGTGGTATTCTCTGTTTGGTTAGTCTAAATGTTGCTTTCCATGTGTCTGTCTGCACCTTTGTCTGTGAGCTTCTTTGCCATGTTAATGTCTTAGTTCCTAGCTTCTTTCTGCTGTCCCTGTTTCCATGTCTGTGAGTTTCCTTGCCTTGTTCTCTGCCTGTGTTTATGCCCTGCTCATGCCTTGTTCCCTTGCCTGAGTCCTAGCCTTAGTCGCTGATCTTGTTCTGTGTGTTGTTTTCCAGTCAGTCTGTTTTGTACCTTGGCTTCTGTTTAACCTTCTTGTTTGGCATCCATTTAGTCCTGTCTGTCTGCTTGTTCTGTACCTGCACATATTTACTTCTAGTCTGCTTTGTCTCTGTCCCTTATCCTGTTGGTGCCTAGCATTGGCACTTCTGGCATGTCTGGTCAGCTGCCACTGCTGGGGACTGCTCTGAGGTAGCACCTGGTGGCTGTTGGGGTCAGCCAACCTTACCATCAAAGGCTCTGTGAAGATACCCATGCCCGATGGTCACTTGGTTACGCTCCCTCGGAGCAAGCCCGGCAGTGGTCCAATGGGTCCACTACCCGCTATCCCCGCTCACCCGTTACAGGTCTCACACTTTGCAGGTACTCCGGGAGTCCAGTGTCTTATGAACTATTGTAAGGACACTACAAGACTAGTAGCCTCGTCTTGAGGAGGGAGAGCAGGTCCATCCTGGACTGGCAAAGTGTGATACTCAGCCTGCTTAGAAACTATTCCATCTGGAAAGTGTGGACATTGATTAAAAAAGAGGATTAACACCCTTCCCAATTATTTGCCTACTTTGTGTGTCTGTCTCTTGATAAAACCTGAGATCTCATCTCCATGCCATCTTCTTCCCACTTCCAATATCTCATCACTATCTGTAATGATTTATAGTTTGACATGGTTTAGTAAAAGGGGTGTTCCAACACTTTGCTCAAAGGGGTTTTCCGACACTTCAAAATGCTCATTCTTCTGTCAGGAGGTGATAAAAAAATAAAAGACAACAAGTTGACATACCTCCTGGATAGTGATGAGCGATTGTGTCAACTATCGTTATTGATTCGATAGTCGATATCAGCAGTTATCATGACGATATCCGATAGTCGATAACAGATTATCGCCGATGACCATTAAGGCCTATGGGAGAGGAACAACACCTTCATTCTTACACCCAAACAGGGGTGGAGAAGCTGCAATTAACATCCAAAACAGTAAACTGTATACGTGCTACATCTTAGGCAACACAATTAGGCAACAAGAGTCACAGAAAAAAACTGTAAGACTATTCACTATCCCGGTCTGATACCACAGCATGACCCTTAAACCTGCATGACCCACAAATTAAAAAGTGCCAGAAGGCAGTATGATTTGAACCATCATTTTACTTGAACTGGACATTGACTATCCCTGTCCTGGAACGCAGCATGACCCTTAAACCTGTCTGACCCACAGATTAAAAAGTGCCAGAAAAAGGAGTCTTTCAAACACCATTTTAGTTGAACTGGACATTGACTATGCCTGTCCTGTACCGCAGCATGACCCTCAAACCTGCATGAGCCACAGATTAAAAAGTAGAGGAAAAAGGAGTCTTTGAACCACCATTTTAGTTCAACTGGACATTGACTATACCTGTCCTGTACCGCAGCATGACCGTCAAACCTGTATGACCCACAGATAAAAAGTGCCGGAAAAAGGAGTCTTTTAACCACCATTTTAGTTGAACTGGACATTGACTATACCTGTCCTGGGCCACAGCATGAGCCCCAAACCTGCATGACCCCCAGATTAAAAAAGTGCTGGAAAAAGGAGTCTTTGAACCACCATTTTAGTTGAACTGGACATTGACTATACCTGTCCTGGACCGCAGTATGACCATTAAACCTGTCTGACCCACAGATTAAAAAGTGCCGGAAAAAGGAGTCTTTGAACCACCATTTAGTTGAACTGGACATTGACTATACCTGTCCTGTAATGCAGCATGGCCCTTAAACCTGTCTGACCCACAGATTAAAAAGTGCCGGAAAAAGGAGTCTTTGAACCACCATTTTAGTTGAACTGGACATTGACTATCCCTGTCGTGGACCGCAGCATGCAGGTTGCATTAACCACTGAAGAACAGATTGGCGACGCTGTTCGTTACTGAGATTCACAGGGCACCGACCCAGCGATGACAGGCCTGACAGTCCTGCAACCGACGATCCGCTGGCTTGCGTGTTGTCGCCAGCACTGGAAGGAGCACTTTCTCTCGTACCTCTACCTCCATATCCTACACCCCTCTTTGCTCGCTTACCACCTGCATTTCGCTCCATGTTCAGAAAGATAATAATTTAAAAAGGTATGGAAGAGTTTTTGACACTCTCTTATTGAAAGATGGCAAATCACAGCTATTCTTAAATCGCTCTAATTTCCAACAGCCAACTTGGATTAGAAACAGAATTGTTTCTATCGAATACCTGTGAAATGCGGTCTGGTGGAAGAACCGTAAGACCAAAGCAACAGTGTTCTTCCTTCAGTCCTAGGGATTTACAACTGCCCAGTAGGACTAGGAATTGGTAGTTTTCAACAAACTATCATACAAGTGCGCTATCTGCTCCAAACTGAGATTCACTGAGCGCAATAAAACTATTCAAGAGTTACACGGATGAGAAATTGCGTTTTTTGCAGCAATGACAAACCAGAACAGTTACTACAAAATTTCTTTATCCAAATTTAATTACAAGGTGGCTCTTTGAACAAAACTGGGCTGCGCCAAAGTGAAAAACGACTATTTATAAGTTAGACGGACAATAAAAGGTGGGTTTTGCACCAATGAAATACACCTGCAGTTACTAGAAAATTTCTGTATCCTAATGTAAGTATAAGGTGGCTCTTTGAACAATACTGGGCTGCGCCAAAGTGAAAAAAAGCTATTTAAATTATACGGATAAGAAATGGTGGGTTTTGCACCAATGAAATAAAACAGCAGTTACTAGAAAATTTCTGTATCCTAATGTAAGTACAAGGTGGCTCTTTGAACAAAACTGGGCTGCACCAAAGTGAAAAACGGCTATTTAAAAGTTATATGGATAATAAAAGGTGGGTTGGTTTTGCAACAATGAAATACAACAGCAGTTACTAGAAAATTTCTGTATCCTAATGTAAGTACAAGGTGGCTCTTTGAACAAAACTGGGCTGCACAAAATAAAAGGTACAATGCCAGTCAATACAGGTTCAAAGCAGAGTCTGGGCTGCACAATATACACCCTCCTTTCAAAAGCCTGCCTGCCTGTCTTCTGTGTTCGCCCGCACCCCCCCCCCCCCACCCGCGGCTGTACATCGCTAGACGCTTCTTTAAAAGTCTCTGTCTAACTAACTAACAACTGAAATTCTCTAATCTACCTATATTCTAATGTTCACAGCTAAAAGTTGTCTGTATGAATAAAGAGAAGAACTGTGTCTCTGAGCTGAGCTGTATTGAGAGAGACCTAGCACACGTCCTGCTCTAGTGAGAGACACTGAAACACTGATGATGAACAGGAAACGCTGTTCTATGCAAAATGAGGTCATGTGATTTTTCCAGCCAATGACAACCATACACATCACAGTCATGACGTCGCACACCCAGATCACCCTGCTCTACGCTCTAAGCTGATTTGCTGGCCACCAAAATGACAGGAAGTGTCGAAAATGGCGCGATAGTAATAGATTATCTGCAGATTCTCACCTAAAATATCATGTGATCAGAAATTTCCGATCAACCTAAAAATCGTGTCGATTTCAACTTTGTCGATTATAATTGCTCATCCCCACTCCTGGACGCTTTCGCTCCATTGCGGTATCCAACCCATTGATCGCGGCTGTAGCTGTGAACATTCACCTTTCACATGACAGGTGCAGCCACTCACAGGCCACAACAGTCACGTACATGTGACGGAACGAGAGTGTTCAGGAGGTAAGGATTTTTCATGTCTTCTATTTTCATCATGCCCCGATAGATGAACAAGCATTTTGAAGTGTCAGAACACCCCTTTAAGCTTGCTAAAATTTTAGTGCATCATGTGGTATGATCTATAGTGTAAGGAAATTATGTTGTATATTGTACAGTTATACCACAGTATATATGGTATATATTATTACTTATGTGTTACCTCATACTGCCTACGCTGGGTCACAACACTTAACATGTATGTTTATGATAAATCATTTTCAATCAAAAAAACTTGTGAATATACTAATAAACAAACACAGATTTCCTGTCTGGGACTCACTAGGTCTAGGTCTCAGGTTCCAGATTAAAGAATAAATGTTGTTCTATGTCATGAAGAGCAAATATGTAGTATTTGTAAAACTTGCTCAGAGCATAGGCAATAATGGCACAGTCTCACAAAGCAATCAGTACAGTTCACTTTTAATGGGACATTTATAATTTAAATAAACAATGTCATGAAATGTTTTCGGAATGGTTTCCGTAGGAAATCTCACTTTCAGGACTACAGATTAAGTCTTATTTAACATGTGTTTTTAAAATTAGAATTTGAGATCAGTAGGGAGTCATTATGAAACAAATACAATTTAAATGTCATCCCTTCAGAATTATTTGTTTTGCAGAAAATCACCCAAAAATATGTAACAAAAAACATTATGTAAGTGGAAATTATGGGCCACATGTATGAATCCCGCCGGGTCGAGGCGCCGTTTTCTGCCAGTTTTCCGGCGGAATCTGCGCCTGATTTATGTCGCGGCCGGGCGGCGCTCATACATATCATGTAAAGTCCGCCGCGCCTCGCCAGCGTATAAGGCGAAGTGCGGGGACATGGGCGCTGTGCGGCGCTGCGCCTATGCTTCGCCGTCCGAGGAAGTGCACTCATACATGCGGGTAAAAGTCCGCCGCGCCTCGCCAGTGTGTGGGGTGCAGTGCAGGACTTAGGCGGCGTGCGGGACTGCGCCGAGAATCTGTTCCGATGCGAGACAGGCTGGAGCGGCGAGAAATCATTCCAGATGTCGGTGCGGAGTATGAAGCAAAAATCGCCTTTATAAAGGCGTTCTACATTTTTTGGGTCTAAATGCTCCGGCAGAGGCGAAGTGAAGCAGGATCGGAACATGCGAGGAAGCGGATCGAAGATCGCGACAGAAGTCTCGGCGCTCCGCTCCGTGCAGCAGGAGTGTGATTCCCGAAAAAATCGCCTTTATAAAGGCGGAAAACAGTGTCAGAAAGGAGCTGAATGTACAAAATACACTTCTAAAAAAATAAAATCACTTTCCCAAACTCGAGAACGGAACAATATCAAGAAATATGATATTGGAAATTGCCAGGAAATACAGTAATTCAAATCCTGAAACCTGTTCTCATTGGTCGGCATAAACCGGCCAAGCAGGAAATAAATGAAGAGCGACAAAGCCCCAGTCTAGCCTATGGAGGAGTTTGGACCAATCAGAATCCACGGCGTGACAGTTCAATATACAGTAAAGAGGCTGCAAAGAGCTGATTGGCTGAGCTAGCGGGGGCTCGCCTAGCTCGGCCAATCAGAATAGGAGCGACAAAGTCCCATTCTAGCCTATGGAGATTTAGACAATTAGGACCAATCAGAAATTCCAAGCGGCGGGACAGTTCAAAATACAGTAAAAAGGCTGCAAAGAGCTGATTGGCTGAGATAACGGGGCTTGGCTATCTCAGCCAATCAGAATAGAGCGACAAAGTCCCATTAACAAGGCTATGGTGAGAAGTATTTACCAACACATCATAATCCAGGGCGGATAATTCAAATACAGTAAAAAATGCTGAAAAGAGCTGATTGGCTGAGCTAGCGGGGTCTCGGCTAGTCAGCCAATCAGAGCGCGAGCTACTTCTCCCATTATAACTCTATGGAGAGATGAGCGCACTCAAATCTCGGCGCTCAGCGCCGCGCGGCACGAAGTAATTAATCAACAAATTATTTTTATACAGTGTAAAACATTCTCAGATAAAGACCAGAACACTTCTTGAAAAATAAAGCAGTTAAAAACCCAACAACGCGTTCGTCGCCGAGACCGGCGCTACATAGGGAATTGCCATAGAGAGAATTGCCGGGAAAGACAGTAATTCAAATTTGTAAAGCTATTCTCATTGGTCGCCATAAACCAGCCAATCAGAATAGGTGCGACAATGTCCCATTATATCCTATGGAGGAGAATTGACCAATCAGAATAGGAGCGACAGTGGCCCATTCTATCCTATGGAGAAAAATGGACCAATCATAAATTTAAAGGCGGGACAGTTCAAAATACAGTAAAAAGGCAGAAACGAGCTGATTGATTGAAGCAGCGGGGCTCGTCCAGCTTAGCCAATCAGAGCGCGAGCTGCTTTCTCATAGAGTTCTATGGGGACTCGAAATTTAAAAGAGGCGCCGTAATTTGGACCAATGGAGAGCGAGCGACGCTCCTATGGGTTATTCTAATGCATTCTGTGTAAAAGAAAATTTTTGTACATAGTTTGCCCTTTTTGCCATTTCCCCCTAACAAAGGTTTTTTGGCTTGTTCGAGCGTTAGCCTCCGGGGTGACTTCTTTTCGGACGGGCCCGGGTCATTCGATCCGCTTCCTCGCATGTTCGGATCCTGCTTCACTTCACCGCCAGCGGAGGATTTAGACCAAAAAAAACCTGGTCTGCCTGTCGGAGCTGCCGAGCGCCGTGATTTGGCGAGCCGCGATGGTACATGCCTCAGACTATACGAGCGCGCCGCGTCCCGCCCCGGAACGCCTACAACCGCGCCCCACTGGCGCCCACTGCCCCGCCCACTTTCCCGCCCTTCATGCGGACCGCAGCCGAAAGTGGCGAACGCTGGGTCCGACAGCGGGATTCGGGCTGGGAGGCGCAGTGTACGCAATAAAACTGGCGTAAAGCCCGTTCATACATGTCGTCCTATGTTTTTCAGTCATTTACCATGGAACATTTTACATGTAAAATGCATTAGAAACATTACAAAAGCTGGTCAGACAAATCCATCCAATGTAAAAAATGGTGCACTGGGGATAATATCCATTTAGGCGGGTTTAACATATGTTTTTCCCAAAATCGTCCCATTTTTCATGGCATTTGTCATGGAGTTTGTGTTGACATTTTTGTTTTGCATTCTTTTGTGTGACCAGATGTTTCTGCAAAATCATATTTCTAGTGAAATACAAAATAGACTATAAAAAATGGGCCACATGTATGAAAACTCTTTGAGGTCTAAAACTCACTTTGTTGCCCATAGCAACCAATCAGAGCACCCTTCACATTTTTCCTGAGCACTATATGATATGAAAGGGGCACTCTGATTGGTTGCTATGGGCAACAAAGAGAGTTTTAGACCAAGACAGTTTTCATAAATGTGGCCCTATGTGTCACGTGTCGTGTGGCCCACATTGGGCCACGGCGCACTCGTACTCCCTATGCCCCCTCTCACCACATCTGCTCAGCTGCAATTCTCTGCTGTGTGGTGGATGCGTGTACTCACTCCCTATTGCGTGCGCGCTGGCTCTGTTAAATTTAAAGGGCCAGCTCGCCAGTAATTGGTTAGTCGACAGGTGCTGACCCTATAGCCTGTTTTCCTGCATGCCTTGTCAGTTTTTTGGTGTTATTAGTTAGAGTTCCTGATCGTTATCTGCCTTTCCCTGTACCTGACCTGCTGCCTGCAACAATTGACTACATTGCCTGCCCTGACCTCCCTGCCTGTCTATGTATATGCTGGTGCCTGACGGTTTGGTACCACTCTTCACCCTAGCCACCACCGCAAGCAAGTCGAGACAGGAGTAGCGACTTGTGAGTCTCCCGAGACACAAATCCAACCGGCCTTGCTGCTGGCTCTGGCGAAGACGGGGAAGCTCCTTAGACTCTGCTCCTTGATGTGGTTTATACCATCGCTTGTGGTGGTCTAGTGGATCCATATCCTGTACTTCTGTGGCACTATAGCCCTGATGTATGGAAAGTGTCCTTATGGAAAGTATCTAAGGTCATGCTGTGCCAAAGTTGAACTGATATTTATGATTGAAAGTGTCTCAGGCACTTTATAAATGTGTCACATCGTAAGACAATCGACCCGTAAATCAAAAAAGTGTCTTAGCCTCGTCAATTTGAAAATGGCATGACGCTTTTTGGCATGAGAACTACATAAATGTGTCATATCATAAGAATTGGTATAGACATACCCCCTGACAAGTGGCACAGAAAAAAGTGTTGGTCTTGTTGTGCAGACTCATTCTTTTTGGCGCAAAATACATTACAAATGGAATTGGATGTAACCTACAATGTAAACTGGCGCAGCAACTTTCACACATATGTTTTTGTATGTGGCTTTAGGGTGGTACTTTTGAGTCTGCACTTTTTTTTTTTTTTTTTCAAATGTGATGTGCCATTTTTTACTGGCAATCATCCAATAGACTTTTCCATTTCTATTAAGAAATGCCAGAAAAACACACGCTAAAAATATTACAAAACAAAAAAGTAATTATCACCATAAAAATGACAAAAAATGCACGTGAAAAAAGCCTTGGGCTAATTCACACACTGCAAGTTAGGTTTACCTCATAATTGCATGTCTTTTTTTAAATCCATAAGTGATAAAAAAAAAAAAATCAAGAAATAAGCATATTTCTTTCATTGTATGATCACTATGGTATTTAAAGTGAAAATGAATACAAGGATATACATCTTTTATCTTTGTTACCATAGAGTTTCCTGTTTGTATTACAAATGCAACTATATAATTCACGATGGGGAGTATTGCCTAATGTCTTTCTTTAAGAAAGTCTGTTACATGACTTATGAACTGGATAAACTGGCTTCAGCAGCAAAATGTCCTTATAAATAAATTTAAAATGTTGGCACAAATGCATGGACTTCAAATAATCTACACTGGTATTTTATAAACTTTTTAAGGCTTACACCTTTTATCTCACATTCCTGGCATGTCAAATGAAATGGCCAGATGTTTTTGCACACATAGACTTTTAGGAGTTCCAGGGTCACATACTTGACCCCAATCAATCATGAAAGTAATTTGTGAATTTTAATTTTATAGCTGCAATATAAAGTGTTTCTATCTTTCTAAAAGCAAATTTTAAGACACAGAGCGACACCTTTCCAAACGACCACCTATTTGTGAAGACAATTCCTGATCTTAAACAGATTTTACTGTGATGTCTGTATATATTGACTTTCTTCTTAACATCATGTCTGAAGAAGGGAGCTAGCACTCTCGAAAGCTCACCATCAAATATACTCAGCTAGCCTGAAAAAGGTATCGCCTGATTTCTTCACTCTTCTACTACTTTCTGTGGCTAACACGGTACAACATTATACTACTTGACTTTCTTCCGTGAGACCATTTTCATTGCAATATTGGGAGGTTGAAAAAAGGTTTCCTGTTTAAGCAATTTTAGGTGAACCATATAGTCTTTTTCGACTGTTTGCTGTCAATTTTCTATCTATCTATCTATCTATCTATCTATCTATCTATCTATCTATCTATCTGTCTGTCTTTGTCTATTTATCTATATCTATCTACTATCCATCTATTATATCTATCTATCTAACTATCTATCTATCTATCTATCTATCTATCTACTATCCATCTATTATATCTATCTATCTATCTATCTCTGTAGCTATCGATCTAGGATTTTTTTAAAAGAACCGAAAGGTGATTTATGTTGTTTTCTTTTTCTTTTGTATGATTTGTTCAAGACCCGTAGATTGATCTCAAGTACCAGGAGGTAAATTGAACTCATCTGTCCCAGAGAAGTGACAGATCACGATGAAAGGTCAAGTGATTAAAGAGAATTTGTTTATACAAGCAGTAAACTACAACTCACTGACCAATGTGTTGGTACCTTATGAGTGATCATAATATAGAAGTTATTGATGAGTTTATGAAAATAATTGGTAACTCCAAGGAATTGGTAAAGAGCATTTAATATGAGAAGGCTAATTGAGGGCGACAAACATCTTTTGAGGATATCATCTCTTTCAATTAAAAGCATTTATTTACTTTTTGGTTTACGTACAGAGTGTCCCACTAGCATTGGTACCTGAAAAAGAAACCTTTAAACTGTCAAAAGTATTAAAACAAAATTTGAACTGTGCTGTGTTGTGGTATGTGAATTGTGAATAGTGGACTACAACTCCCATCATTTGTCTCTGCTGTATATGTTTAATTGCTTGCTGTGTTCTGGTATTGTGGAATGCATAGATTTCTCCCCCAATCTCTGTCCTGAATAATCACCCTAACCTGTTTATTTTTTGTATTGCTCATGACCCACATACAGCCCTTGTAGTGGCATACTGCCTCTGCTGGCTTATGTTAACTCACCCATTGCTGGCTCTGCACCCACTGATTTATATCAATCAACATGACACATAGCATAGTATCAAATTACTTGGGTCAAGTTATTGACAATTTGGGACCAGTATAGCCATGTAGAGTAGTGAACCATATCTGTAAGTGAACCAGATATGAAAGTGAGATATCTGAAACAAGATTTACCGAAATTAGACCGCAAGTGGGCCAAAGGGGGCTAGGAGGAATGCCATTTTCTTGTAAGTATCTAAGCTTCTAAAAAAAAACCTAATCACCATGCTCACTATTGGTGCTGTCTATCATTGCAGCCTTCTACCTCGCTGCTTACCACCCAGTTATGCCCCCTGAGAATCTTATCCACAATCAGCGTCTCTCTCCTTCCCTCCCCCATGTTTTCATCACACACGACTCCTTTCCGTTTTCAAATAGTCACAAACCACCTGCTCACATATTTTGCAAAACGCTAAGCTCATGACTCATCACTGACCATCTGCTGTATCTTTCTTTCTCCTGCTTCTTGCTGCCAGGTGACATCTCTCCTAACCCCGGCCCATCCTCCTTTACTGCTCATCCTACCTCCTCCCTCCTATAGAAACCTGCTAACCTACTTGCTATTCGCTGTACATCTTTAGTCCAGTCCCTTTGAAATGTGCTCTGTGGAAACGCCCGATCCCGTCTTGCAATAAACTCACTGCTGTTCATGCAGACCTATCCCCTCCAACTCCTCAACTCTCCTCGCTTCTCACATGAAACTGGCTCCAGGAATCAGACAACCACCGCATTTTCCCTTGCTGCCCTCACCTATGGCGGCCTTCACTTCACACCAACACCCCCAGACCTGAGAACAGCCGTGTGGAGGATGTTGGCATAACTTTTTCTCCACACTGCACTTACCAGGTCATTCCACACCTGCACCTCACTCACTTACCCCTCCTTTGAGGTCCACACCCTCAGACTCTTTTAGCCATTTTCCCTCAGACTCGCGTTGTGTACAAGACCACCCCGTCCTCACCCCGGCCAGTTTCTGGATCTTTTGCTGCTGGCTTACCCTCATCTTTCCCTCTCACATGAAATACCCACTCTCATCATGGGGTGATTTTAACCTCTGCCTCTCAGTTCCTTTTCACTAACCTCTTTCACTAGGCCAGCTCGCGCAGTTTACTAACTCTCACCCTCCCAACCTCACAAGGATGGGAACTCCTTCTTGATCTGGTTTATTGAAACCATTCCTCAATCTCTAACTTTAATAAATCTCCTATACTCTCTCTGATCACAATCTTATTTTTCCTCTCACTATTACTCAATTCTCACCCATATCTGGACACACCTGCTGTCTCCCGTTCAGAAATATCCGCTCCTTGAACACTCAGGAAGTCACAGACACCATAACAGTCCTCACATGCCCATTCTCCCTCCCTCTTCTCCCTGACCTGGCGTCCAAACAATATAATAAACTCTCTCCACACCCTGGACACATTGGCACCGTTTTCACCACACTGCACTGCACCACCAAGTCAGACGCGGCAACAGCTTGGGGCACACCCTCGCGCTCAGACTCGCTATCTGTAGCGATGTTCCAGATGTGCGGAGCATCTGTGGAGGAAGTCAAAGCTACCTGCTGACTTTCTCCACTACAAATTATGCTCATGACTTATCAAACAGCCCTGCATATGTGCCAACAAAATATTTCACCTCCCTCATCTACAACCTTACACAACAACCCCTAAACACCTGTTTGACACCATCCACTCACTTCTCAGACCTAAAGATCAGGCCTCCCGTCTCTGACCTCGGCTGGCTGAAGACCAGCCACACACATTCAAAGAGAAAAATTGACAAAATCCGGCAAAACATCTCCCATCTCAAACCCAACAGCAGCCAGTCTGGTCCCTCCCCGTACATCCCACAGCCACTCTCAGCTCTTGACACACGACGACAGAAGAAAGAAGTGTCCAGGCCTTCTCTTTACTGCTCGCCCCACCACATGGCTCAGGACACCCATTCCCTCCCACCTTGTCCAGTCCATTTCTCCACTATCATCGTCTCACATAACTGCAATCTGTAACCTCTCTCCACTGGGATCTTCCCATCTCTCCTTTAAACACGCTATTATACAACCCCTTTACTAAAAAGCACTCTCTGGACCCGTCCAGCACTGCTAACTATCGACCCAGATCTCTAACCTGCTCTTCATCTCCAAACTCCTGAACGCTGGTCTACTCTACTGGCTAGATCGCTATCCCTCTCTGCTAACTCTCTCTTGACCCACTGGCAATCAGGTTTCTGCACCCTACGACTCCACGGAAACTGCTCTAACTAAAGTCTCCAATGGATCTCCTCACTGCTAAATCTCAGGGCAACTACTCATTGTTGCTTCTTACTGATCTCTCCTGCAGATTTTGACACTGTTGATCACCCAAATTCTCCTCAGCATGCTTAGCACCATTGGCCTCCAGACACTGCTCTCTCTTGGTTCTTCATCTTATCACCTTTCTAACCGCTCCTCAGTGTCTCATCTGCAGGTTCTATACCTCCTCTCCTCTTCCTCTTTGCTGTCGGGGTTCCTCAGGATCAGTTCCTAGGTCCTCTCCTCTTCTCATCTATACAGCCCCCATCTGACAAACTATCAGCAGATTCGGCTTCCAGTACCATTTCCTATGCTGTAGACAGCCCGAATTATACACCTCTCCCGAAACTATCACTCCTTGCCCTGCTACAAAACACCAGTAACTGCCTGTCTGCAGTCTCTTGACATCATGTCCTTTCCCTGTATTCTTGAAACTAAACCTTACAAACGGAACTCTAAGTCATCGCCACCATCTACAAACAGACCTTACCCTACCATTTTCTGTCTCTGTGTGTGGCACCACCTATAACTCCTAGGCAGTAGGCCCGCTGTCCTTGGGTTATACTAGATTCCGATCTGTCCTTTCATCTCCTATAGTCCAGGCCACTTGCCCGCTCCTGTCACCTGCACCTCAAGAACATACACTCCAGAATTCTGTCCTTTTCTCACTGTGGAAACTAACACAGGAACATCTCATTGTTGCTTTTATTCATTCTCATCTCGACTACTGTAACTTCCTTTGCTTATTCGTTCTCCCCTCTGTGGCAAACTCTCCCCTTCTCCAAAGTCTGTCCTGGAATGCAGCAGCCATGCGATCCCAATCTTTCTCTCCAGCCTCCATACTGATGCCTCTACCTGTGGAGAGTCAACCTGCACTGTGTATTCCACTGCCTATTCAGTACAAGAATACCGAACATAAACTCATCACACTCACCCAGTAATTCTCCACACTGCTGCAACCCCCCCCCTACATCTCCTCCTCATCTCTGTCTACCTCACCCTACCCGCGCTCTCCTCCGCTCTGCTGATGATACAGGTTACAACTCATCAATCCTCCAAACCTCCCGATGCCTCATTGTCTCCAGACTTCACATTTTTCGGCACCATTCCTAGTTGAACAATGCTACCGCTGGAGGCGATTAAGGCACACTCAAAATTCCGATAGCTTAAAAGGGACTGAGAAATACTTCTCATTTCTGGCCAACCAGAATCCCTAATGCTAAAAACCCCCCCCCCCCTCCCTCCCTAGCACACTCATCTCATTTTCAGCACTTAACTGTATATAGATGTACTGTTTGGGTGGAAAGGTTCATCCGAATTCTACATAAAACAGCCCCATATTTATGTCACATGGCTGGACCATTGTAATCTAGCACGTCTTACCCTTCGTCTCACCCATACAACCTAATACATTGTAAGCTCTTGCGAGCAGGGCCCCTCTCACTTGTGTCTCATTTTAAGTAGCTTTTCATTGTGCAATGTATGTCTTTTGTCTGTACCTACACCCTCCAAATTGTAAAGTGCTGCGAATATGTTGGCGCTATATAAATAAAGATTATTATTATTATTATTATTATAAAAAATGTCTGATATTTGCATCCAAGCATACTTGCAGACATTTTAGGAGGTGTGTGCAAGCATATCTGGATCCACTGTATCTTTTTCTTGACAATTTTGACTTTATCCGGTACAAGTGACCCTTAGGTAGCCCCAGAGAAAATTTAAGCTAATTTTGCTGACCTGATGGTTCGTGTACCTCGGTGACATGGTACATATGTAAATTAGTTGTTTTTTTATAGTCAGTGTCATGAACTTTTGGACAAATCCAGCTTCTGCGCATTTCTTTGGTGACACCAGAAGTCTGTCCCTCACAGTGTTTTGATGGCAGCTGTTATCTTCCAAGCTTGTTCATGAATTGTATTTATTGACTCAATTTCCCTATCAATATGAAAAATTAAGCTGTGTTCCTCCATGGTGTACCTATGGCTTTTTTAGATCTAAGCAGAAGCAATTCTTAGAATGTACAGTATGGACAGACTGAGCAAAATGACACCTGCTGTGCCCTTTGCGCTCTCATTTATTGGCTCCCAGTTTTCTGCCACCTACAATGCAACCAAGCACGTCATTTTGTAATCTACTGAATAGAAACTTTGTAATCTGCTACATAGTTTCAAAGTAAGTCACACTATGTCAGTTACTAAAGCCAATGAAAGGTTTAGAAAAAAAATGCATTAAGATGTCACAATCCAAGGGTTGGTGAAAAAATTTGAGTGTTATCTAAGAAAATTTTGATAATGTAATTTCCAGTGCTTTTAAAAATTGTAAAATTTGACAGAATGGTTTAACCAATTTCCTGCAGTGCCCAGATCTCATGTATTATTCAATAAAATCCATTTGATGTTTTTATGTATGTCTCTAACTTTACGCTTCTAGTCAAGAACTTTGAGATTACAGGTTCTTAACAAAGAAGTAACCATTTTAATCAGAAGATAAGGATTTCTTCTAAGGTTCTTCATATAATTTTAAAATTTATTGACTTTTTTAAATTAAATTAAGATAATGCTGCTGTCATAAAGAAAAAAAAACCCTCTTCCCGATTCTTCTGTTTACTTCGAGGTGATGGCAGTCATCTCATGAGTGCTACACCCACTTACTGGCTGAAGCATTCACAATGTTAATTTAGATGTCAGACTATTCATAACTATTTACATCAACGTGGTCTTCGTGTTAGACAACCAGCAGGGAAACCTGACTGGTACCTGACCTGGCTGATGCATAGCGCTCTCTTTGATGGCTCCAGCATTGTTGGCAGCCATCATTTCTATTCAGAGTGAATTGACTTTCATCACTGAACAGCACTGAGGACCACTGGTCCCTTGTCCTGCATAGATGCTTCCTGACCCATGAAAAACTAAGATGCTCGTGCCTGGAGGTGGGGTCAGTTTGTCTAGCATGCAGACCACACTGATGTAAATGGTTACGAATGATCTGACATGACACTTGGTGGCCTCTCACCTCCCTTAAATGTGCCTGGAGTTGTGTGGCATTCATCATCTGGGTTCTGCAGGGTATTGTTTACAATGAAGTGGTCATCAGTGTGTGATGTAGCCAAAGGACGTCCTCGCCAGAGTCATACAATGCACGAAAAATTCCCCAAAGTTTGTGGCAGAACTGTCATTTACATTCATACTACTACTTGTAGCGTAGCACAGGACACATTTAGAAAGTGCTGTGAGACACTTTCATACATACTGTCCGATCGTACAATATCAAAAATAGAGGTAGAACTGGCAAAATAGAGCAAGGTTCATACATGTCCTCCTATTGTTTGTAATATTACTTTGTCCTTATATAATTTTTATGCTAAATAATCTTTTTCTGTTTTGCAGAATTTTTTTAATTGTACAAATACATATTTGGTTTTTAGTAATTCTGCAGTTTATTGGCATGACCGGCCTATCGATCACAAGCATAAGATAGAGCAGACAGGCTGAAGCTGCATCAAATAGGAATGCGATGGACTCTCAACACACAGCACTCAACGTGTTAGCTTTTAAACGTTGTTACCATCCCAGGCTTTATGCTGCTGTGCCCTCCCTCCTTGTACTGTCTTCATTGGAAAAGTAATAAAAGGAAATGTGTGTTACCTTAGGGGAGCAAAATCAAAGAGGATGAAGGAGACAAAATGGTCGATGGCCCATTTTTTGAACATCAAAGTTAGAAGACATACATAAAGTACACATTAGAGCCTCTACTTTATTATTAAGTCATAGTAATAGCTCATTTAGCTCCATGTACGCAATAAAAAGTTAGAGTGTTTTTTAAAGAGTCCTTAAATATGACAAATCAGAGACACAAATCTACAGCACTAGAAAGATGATTTCATCCTTCTAGAGAGGAGTAGTTTTGAGCGATTATTATCGACAAAGTTGAAATCGGCACAGTTTTTATGTTGATCGAAACTTTTAGATCATGTGATAATTTAGGTTAAAATTTTGTGCATCATCTATTAATATTGCGCAATTTTCGGCGCTTCCTGTCATTTTGGCGGCCAGCAAATCAGGCTTACAGAATAGAGCAGGGTGAGATTTTGTGTGCGACGTCATGACTGGGATGTGTTGGTTGCGATTGGCTGGAAAAATCACATGACCTCGTTTTACATAGAACAGCCCTTCCCGTTCATGATCAGTGTCTGTCAGCGTCTCATAGCGTTAGGACGTGCGCTCTGCCCGTGTCCAAACAGCTCAGCGAAATTATTCTATTTCTTTCACGAGAAAGCTCTATGTTAGCTGTGATCCGTACAACTTAGTTAGATCAGAGATTTGAAGATTTTATGTAGTTAGGTAGAGAATTTTAAAGGAGCATCTACCGCTGTAAAGTCACGGGAGGGAGCGGGGGGGGGGGGGAGGGGGAGCCCGCGGGTAAACACAGACAAGCTCTATAAAGAATACCCGGATATAGTTCACCAAGACTTAGTGGGAGACATTGCATGCAATAGCTTTATTATTAACAGTTTTCTATTGAAATATTTTCCCGGTATTGGGGAGCCTGAATTTTTTAGGATACACATCTTTCTAGAACTGCAGGTCTTTTTTA
>JAODAL010062815.1:0-19557 GCA_025379985.1 Phyllomedusa bahiana | reverse complement strand
GCAATTTTCATACAATTCACTGGATTCAGGGTCCTCAGGGCATCCCCCTTTTTTTATTGTATATGGTCGATCCCCGCCCCCTCTCCCTCGCCCTCCCCTCCGGGTTTCCCCTCGTGGACGCCTTGGCCACCCCTTTTCGGCATCGGGGAGCAGACCCCCTCAGTCCCGCGCTGCTGCCGCCCTAGAAGGCCCCAGGCGGACAGGAAGAGGAACCAGCCCAAACCCTTTATCCCGGGAGACCAAGTCGGGGCTGTCCGCCAATAGTCAGGTTTAAAAATCCCCATTACAAGCTTGGCCCCCCTTTTCCTGGGTCCCTTTAAATCCACCGAAATTAATCCATGGCGTATAAGCTCAAACTCCCCCCCCAGCGGATCCCTAATTCTTTCCTGTACCCCCCTAAAGCCCGGGGTTTTGAACCGTTTTTCTCCAAAAAGTTGTCCCCTCCCTCCCTGGTCCGAGCCCCAACATATTTGGGGTCAAAAGATCTTGGTAGAGGGTTGTTAGGGGTAAACGGAAAAATTCTTGGTTTGATTGGGAGGATTCGGTCCGGGGGAGAGATCGGGGGAGCCTGAGAGAACATCCTGGACCGCTCCGTGTTGACCTTCCTCCGAACCAAAAAAGGGAGGGGGCCTGGGGGGGGGGTACTGTCAGGGGTGGTCCCGCAAACCCCTCCCCCGGGTCGGCGAAATCGTCTTCACCCGCGGTCCCCGCGGCCCCCCCCGGGGCCCGCGGGCGGGTCCCGGTTTTTCCCCCCTTACCTTCCGCGCTCCTGAGTCCTCCCGCCCCTGGGGGGGCCCCCGGCGGGCGCGGGCCCCCGCCTTAGGCGCCGCGCGTCAGCTCTCGAGTTTTAAAAAGGCCATACCCCATTATTTTTTTAAGGCGGGCAGGTGCCCCTATTTAACCCCTTCCTTCCGGGTCACCTTTCCCGGGATTTTTAGTGCCGTACAGCCTTTAGAGAAAGTTTTCTTGTCCCTTTTGTCTGACTTCCGGTACCATACCTCTACCTCCTGTTTCCGCCCCAAACCCATTGCCCCTGTCTGACCCCCTTTCCTGTCCCCACTCCCCCTACGCCTCACGTTCGTCCACCCCACTGCCTTGGCTGCCACCGAAAGCAAGTCCCCCGCCAGTGGGACGACCTGGTAGTTCTCCGCCGCAGCAAGTCCATCCCCGCTTTGCGGGGTTTTTTTAAAAAGGTTTAAATTGACCCTCCCTTGGTAAGGGGGCCCCCCCCGTTGGGTGGGCACGGATCCACTACCTGCATTCGTTACAATACTGCTGCATCTGTTACATGTTCCTCGCCTGAAATATTTGGGGGGTTTCCCAATACATTATATGGTATGGCCAATAGTACAAATAAAAAGTATATCTTGTCCTGCAAACAAACCCTCATTTGTCTAAGTAGAAAAATGTAAAAAAATATGGTTAGTCATACCATTTAATGTACCATATAATGTATAAAAATGGAATGGAAATAAATACAACAGCAGCTTTGTTTTTTAAATTTTAACGAAATTCACTGTACAGTATGAATAATATGTTAAAACTATTCTGAAGGTCAATGATTAAAATGTTACCAATTTTAAACAGTTTTTGTTAATTCCTATTTTAGGGGCCCCTTACCCAAAAGGCTTATTGCCGACGGATTTGTGCGCCGATTGAGCGCACAAAACTGCCGGAATGCGGGGCGGACGGGGGGGGGGCCGGGGCGCGGGCGGGGGCGGGCCCCCCCCGGCCCCATAGACAATGCATTGTTTAACGGGGCGTCCGCCCGTAAATAAGTGCATGTCCCCCTTTTTCTCCCCCCGCGGGGCGGAATTTGCCGACGGGGGGGGGAGCCGCGGATTCCCTGTTCTCAATGAGAGCAGTGGATTACCGTAAATGACTCCACGGGTTTTGGGGGCCGATTGAAGCGCAAAATCCGGCGCGAATCGGCGCCAATCCCCGGCAAATAAGCCCCTGAACGGGGCCTTAGAACAATAAAAACTTTTTAAAAAAGGCTTTGTTTTCCGAGAGCAATTATTTGTCATGTTTTTTTCTGTAGCTACATGAGGACTTTTTTTTCAATTTTATGTTAGGGCATATAGCATTTAAACATTTTTTTTTTTTATATTTTTTAAAAGAAGGTGACCTAATTTAAATTAAAATTAAGAGCTGGCGGGGACTGACACCTCCATTCACCCTTAGCGACATCAGACAAATCATATTTCTTTTAATATATTCCCCAGCGAAATGGGGGTTTTTTTTTCTTTCACGCAGGAAATTAACTGGAAAAAAGAGGGGGGCAATATAAAATGGATGGTAAAAAAAAAAACACCCAGTTACCATAGGGTGTGTTTTTCTCATTTGGGCCTTTTCTATGTCCCACTGCAAGAAAAAACGAAATGCAAAAAATTTTTTTTGGCGGTTTTAAAAATTTTAAAACCACTGAAAATACATCGAACAGGGAGCCTTTTGTAGTAGTTGTGAGTTTAAAAATCCTACACTCAATTTGAAGTCTAAAATTTTAATAAACACAAACACAATAAAAAATGAATAACATTTTTTTAACCTCTAATACCGCCCACTGCTTTTTGAGTCGGCTGGTCAGGTCAAAACGTACAGTAAAACCTTTTGTCGTGGTGCTGAGACACGGGGTTTGCGGCACGCGGTGCCTAGCTGATCCCACGCAGCTGCAGCGCTGGGGGGCCCGCAAACTTCGATGTCTGCAGCGACGACAAAAGACGTCGCTGTAGATTAACGACCTGCACCAGCCGACGTCAAAAGACAGTGGGCGGTCATTAAGGGGTTAAAACATTAAAAAACATATACTAAAAGTACAGGCAACTGAACAAGAAAACAGTGGGAATGTAGGATTAAACCCTTCCTGACAGACGGTCATAATAATAGAGAATATGGCTCTAAGTTTTTTTCCTCCTCTACTTCTGAAATTAATAACTTTTTTATTTTTTATACATAGAGGGCTTTTATTTTGTGGAACAAGATGTACTCTTTAATGATGTTATTCATATTACCAAAGAATATACTGGGAAACGTCAAAAAAATTCAAAGTGGGTTAAACAGTGGCGGCGCCCCCCGTGCTGTAACCACCAGGTCTTAAATGCAATTAGCCGCAAAAACCCGGTGGCTGTGTAGCAGAATCGCAAAGCCCCTTACCGGCACTATGAAGTACTCATATGTTATATGTCGGTAAGGGGTTAAATATAAGCATACACTAAGGGCGACATGTATGGTCTAGGCAAAAAGCGTCCAGTTCTAAATGGCTTTAAAGCAGTGTAGAGTGTGCCAGAATGTATGAACCTGTTCTAGTGTGGGTCATAGATTTGGCGCTTTCTAGTTCTACTACGATAACTCAGGCTCAGGTAAACCACTTTTAACTTGGTCTGGCTGATCCAGCAGTAATGTGCCAAGTTATGCCGTCCTTCGGTCATAAATGTGTAGAATCATACGGTTGTGGTGCGATATGCCTCCATATCTTGGGTGCATTACAAAGTGCTGCGGGCACTGCTAAATGTACCTAATTGTAGAGTGCGTCTGCTCATATATATAGAGAACAGGGCTGCGCCAGTTTTTTGCCTGAAAGGACACCAGAATACTGGCGCAGCCCCGTACATACATGTCACCCTAAGTGTACAAAAAGTTCCCCTTTTAATTACCCTCTTCCAGTCAAGTGAATGGATGCAAAACACACTGAACAAAAAATTTGTCCATTCACTAGACTGGATCAGGGTAATTTAAAAGGGAACTTTCTTTGTTGCCCATAGCAACCAATCAGAGTTCCCCCTTTGATTTGATATAGTGCTAAAAGGGGGGGGGGGAGAGGACTCTGATTGGTTGTTATGGCCAACAAAGTAAGTCTTAGACCAAGACAGTTTTCAAACATGTCCCTATTAATGTGTGCATATATTTGGCCCTGGATTCCCACTGTTTTCATGTTCAGGTGCCTGTACTTTTAATATACGTTTTTTAATGTTGTTTCAATAAATGTTTCACATTTTATTTATTGTGTTTGTATATTATTATGTTAGACATTGCTTGAGTGGTATCTATACTTACTACCCTAAAGGGTCACTTCCTTGGGTGTCGGAAAGGTGGCTACTGCGGGAGGGACATATTATCCCACACAGTTAGTGAGTCAGAACATGAAATCACATTATTAATAATAAAATTATATTAACCTATAATGCTTATCTTGTGATTTAAATAAAAGTGTTACATAGTAGAACATCTTTTATTTATTTTTATTTTCCAGGAGGAAATTCGAAATTTAAGTAAACAAAAAAGTTTCATGTCAACAATAACAGAGTTCAAAAAGGGTTTGGATGCATTTCTGGAGTGTAATAATATAACAAGTTACAGTGACTAGGATTCTGGAGAGGGGTCGTTGATCCAGGGATTTTTCCAATTGCCAGATTTGAGTCAGGAAGGAATTTTTCCCCTCAAATGAGGACAATTGGCTTCTACCTTATTGGGGTTTTTTGCCTTCCTCTGGATCAACACTTTAGCAAAATAGGCTGAACTGGATGGACGTCTCGTCTTTTTTCAGCCTTACAAACTATGTAACATCTGCTACAAAGCCAAATTACATATTTTTATAAGAAAAGAGTCGGTACAGATGTCTTTAATTCAATCATCCATTGTTCCATAGAAATCACTTATCATTATAGCTCACAAGGCTACAACTAGTAAGACCAAGACATACTAGTGAATCTCTAAAAATTAGAATATCACTGAAAAAATAATTGATATCAATAATTTAAGTCACATTTAGAAGCCCATATATTGTATAGACTCATTACAGTATGAATTACAAGGTTTAATATAATACATTTGTGAGTCTTGTAACAAATAAAAAGTCCTGGAGAACCCCATTACATTTCAATGACATTCTATTTTTTTAGATGCACTAGTATTTCTCTGCCTCAAAACATTTCTAAAAAAAAAAAGTTACAGTATCTCACAAGATTACACTCAATTTTTTGTATATATTGTGTTATATCTTTTCATAGGACAACACTGAAGATATGACACTTTGATACAATGTAAAGTAGTCAGTGTACAGCTTACAGTACAGCTAACATTGTAACTTTGGTGTGCCCTCAAAAACACAAAGCCATCAATGTCTTAACTGCTGGCAGCAAAAGTGAGTACACCCCACTGGTGTCATGTGACTCGTGTTACAAGGTCTCAGGTGTGAATGGGGAGCAAATGTGTTAAATATGATGTTATCACTCTCACACTCTCTCATACTGGTCACTGGAAGTTCAACAGGGCATCTCATGGCAAAGAACTCTCTAAGAATCTGAAAAAAAGAATTGTAGAATTGTTGCTCTAAATAAAGATGGCCTAGGCTATAAAAAGATTTTCCACACCCTGAAACTGAGCAGCAGCATGCTGGCTAAGACCATACAGCGGTTTAACAAGACAGGATCCACTCAGATCAGGCCTTGCTATATTCGACCAAAGAAGTTGAGTGCACATGCTCAGCATCATATCCAGAGATTGTATTTCAAACATAGACACATGAGAGCTGCCAGCATTGCTGTAGAGGTGGGAGGGTCAGCCTGTCAGTGCTCACACCATATGCCACACACTGCATCAAATGTCTGCATGGTTGTTGTCTCAGAAAGAAGCCTCTTCTAAAGATGATGAACAAGAAAACCTGTAAACCGCTTGCTGAAAACAAGCAGAATAAAGACATGGATTACTGGAACCATATCCTGTGGTCTCACGAGACCAAGATAAACTTATTTGGTTCAGATGATGTCAAGCGTGTGTGACAGCAACTAGGTGAGGAGTACAAAGAAGTTGTCTTGCCTAAAATCAAGCATGGTGGTGGAGTGTCAGGGTTTGGTGCTGCATGAGTGCTGCCAGCTGTGGGGAGCTACAGTTCATTGAAGGAACCATGAATGCCAACATAACATACAGAAGAAGAGAATGAGCCCCTCCCTTCTGGGCCGCAGGGCAGTATTACATCCTGATAATGATCCCAAACACACCTCCAAGACAACCACTGACTTGAAAAAGAAAATGAAGGCAAAGGTGCTGGACTGGCCAAGCATATCTCCAGTCCTAAACACTATTGAGCATCTGTGGGGCAGCCTCAAACAGAAGGCGGAGGAGCGTAAGGTCTTTATCATCCACCAGCTCCGTGATGTCGTCATAGAGGAGTGAAAAAGGATTCCAGTGGTAACCAACTTCATGTCCAAGAGAGTTAAGGCAGTGCTGGAAAATAATGATGGCCACATAACATATTGACACTTTGGGCACAATTACAATATTTACAAAAATGTGAGGGGTGTTGTAACTTTTGTAAGATACTGTATAAAAATAAAGAACATACAAGATGGAGTCAGTCTAGGTCTGTTAGGTCTAGACTACATGTTGTAGGAAACCACAAGGTGTGGTAAAAAACCATGTAGTACTGGTGTCAGCGGCATTTGGCCACTGACACATGTTTCATATACGTTTAGCATAACTGCTATGCGGTTAATCGGAGTAGCCAAAAGAGCTGGGTGATTTGGCTACTCCCATGTTCCAGGCCTGGGTTTGCTGGAGTCCTATGTAAGCCGTGCAGGTCAGGTGTGCAGGGAGTGACTGGTCAGAAGGAGATCTGCCAGTGTGGGAGCTGAAGAGGACGTCTACAGCAGGCTGTCTGTAAAGCATCCCTAAAGGACTGTGAGTGATACAACACCGAAGGTGTTATGCTTATGTTTTGTTCGGCTGAGGATAAGCTGCATTGTGTTTCCTTGTTTATTTGATTTGGAGCAATAAACGCCCGTGGCAGAAATAAACAGACGTCACAGACTGTGTTTTCCCGAGCTACCAGTGAGCGGATCCCTACTATGTCTATATGCGCCGAAGGCCTTTTTTTTCACGTTTTTTTTAACCCCCCCTCCTCCTGTCTCCCTAAAGCCATAACTTCTTTTACTTTTTATCTACATAGACATATGAGGGCTTTTATTTTGAGGGACAAGATGTACTTTCTAATGGTGTCATTCATCCTACCATAGACCATACTGTGAAACCGCAAAAAATTCTAAGTTGGGCAAAATGTAAAAAAAAAGTACTTGCGCCATGTTTGCAGGTATTTTACAGCATTCAATCTTCGGTAAAAATTATGTGTTATCTGTATTCTACATGTTGATATGAATCCGGCAATACCAAACATATACGGTTTTTGTTATATTTTACTACCGTAAAAAAGAATTCCAAACATTTCCATTTTCTGCGACCAATAACTTATTTGTACTAACATGGACTTCAGTGAGGGCCATTTTTTATGGACTAATGTGTTCTTTTTAGTGCAACCAGTTTGAAATACATGCGACTTTTTTGATTAAATTTATTCCAATTTTTAGTGGATGTGAAACGACCAAAAAAACGCACTTTTGGCATTTTGGAATTTTTTTTCTTCTACGATGTTCAGCGTACAGGATAAATGATGACATATTTTAATACATCAGACTTTTTAGGAAGCGGTAATACCAAATACGTGTAACTTTTTTATTTTATTTTTTTATTGGAAAATGGTGGTAATTTGAACTTTTAATATTTTTTTAATTTTTTTTTACACTTTAAAACTTTTTTTTTCTTACTTTAACTTTGCGTCCCCTTAGGGTACTTCACCACTATGAGGCACGATAATTTATACAGCCTGTAATACAATGCATTAGGGTGTACAAATACTGCCGGGGCAGGAAGTAGTAAAACAGAAAGCATGGTGGTGATGGAAGCCTTCACAAGGCTTCAAGCTGCCATGTTAAGCGATCTGGGCCTTAGGCGCACCATTTCCAACTGATTTAGACGCCGCTGCCATCAATTAGCAGCTAACACTATTTAGCAGGAGCGCACCGCTACAAAGCCCCTTACCGGCATTAGGACGTACTAATACGTTCAATGTCGGTAAAGGGTTAACAACATACAGTTGTGCTCAAAAGTTTACATACCCTGCAGAAGTTTTGCTTTCTTGGCCTTTTTGCAGAGAATATGAATGATAACACGAAAACTTTTTTCCCACTCATGGTTAGTGGTTGGGTGAAGCCATTTATTGTCAAACTACTGTGTTTTCTCTTTTTAAATGATAATGAAAAGCAAAAACATCCAATTGACCCTGATCAAAAGTCCACATACCCCAGTTCTTAATATCGTGTATTGCCCCCTCTAACATCAACGACAGCTTGAAGTCTTTTGTGGCAGTTGTGGATGAGGCTCTTTATTTTCTCAGATGGTAAAGCTGCCCATTTTTCTTGGCAAAAAGCCTCCAGTTCCTTCACTTTGTTCTGCTGTAGCCAATGACATATTGACTTGTCCTTGTGTTTTTGATCGTTGTCATGTTGGAACGTCCAAGTATGTCCCTCGCGCAGCTTCCGGGCTGATGAGTGCCTCCAGTATTTGCTGATAATGTGCTGCATTCATCTTTCCTTCAACTTTGACCAAGTTTCCTGTGCCTTGTAGCTCGCACATCCCCAAAAGATCAGCGATCCACCTCCGTGCTTTACAGTAGGAATGGTGTTCCTTTCATCATAGGCCTTGTTGACACCTCTCCAAATGCAATGTTTATGGTTGTTTCCAAAAAGTTTGATTTTGGTCTCATCACTCCAAATTGTCAGGCTTGTCTCTGCGCTGCTTGGGGTATTGTAGGCGAGATACTTTGTGGCATTTGTGCAGTAATGGCTTTCTTCTGGGGACTCGACCATGCAGCCCATTTTTCTTCAAGTGCCTCTTATTGTGCATCTTGATATAGCAACACTGCTAGTTTTCAGAAAGTCCTGTATTTCAGCTGATGTTGTATGTGGATTTTTCTTTGAATCCCGAACAATTTTCCTACCAGTTGTGGCCAAAACTTTTGTTGGTCTACCTGACCGTGGTTTGGTTTTTACAGAGCTCCTGATTTTCCATTTGTTAATCACAGTTTGAACACTACTGACTGACATTATCAATTCCTTGGATATCTTTTTGTATCCCTTTCCTGCTTTATACAGTTCAACTACTGTTTCCCGCAGATCCGTTAACCATTCTTTTGCTTTCCCCATGACTCACAATCCACAAACGTCAGTGGCTGGATGAAAGATGCAAGAGTCTGTCTGGATCCCAGAAACTCACTCAGCTTTTATGCACACACACTGATTACAAGCAAACAGGTCACAGGTGAGGATGTTACCTTTCGTAGCCCTTCACCCCCATGTGTGTCACCGTCTGTGTATGGTATCAGGCCAAAGTCACCAGGGTATGGGAACTTTTGATCAAGGTCTTTTGAATGTTTTTGGTTGTCATTATGATTTAAAAAGAGAAAACACAGTATTTTGACAATAAATGGCTTCACCCAACCACGAACCATAGGTGAAAAAAAGGTTTTCACTTATCATTCATATTCTAGGAAAAAAGGCCAAGAAAGCAAAAGTTCTGCCGGGGTATGTAAACTTTTAAGCACAACTGTATAATTAATTTGTAAGATTTAATTTATCAATATGTTATTTGTTTTTCATATCACTGACTAGTGTGGTTTTTCTTCGTAGGTGTTTATTTTTTTTTTATGTATGTGTGTTGAATGTTGTATCCAGGGTGTAATTCACAGTGCCAGCTTTTATAATTAGGGCTCATTCACCCCTATATTTGCATATACACCACACATATACATCTAATTACCAGCAAAAAGATATTCAGATAGAGCGATGCCACAGCCTTTAACATACATATGCTAGGGTATTTCTCAGCATCTCAATTTTTGTATGGAAGGAAAATGCACCGTACCACTTCTTCAATGATGTAGGCTGGAGTGTAGCTCTTATTCTATATATAAAGACACTGTACGGTACCACTTCTATAGGTCTGTATGCTAGCAGGAATTCTCAATATCTACTCTTAGGACCCGTCTACATGGCATGGCTTTACCATTGGATTTTCAGTCGGTTTTTGGATTTTGAAATCGACTGTAAACCATCCCCATAGACTTCCATAAAAAATCTGAGCTGTAGTCTACACAGCTCGGATTTTCAGACGGTTGAATATCAAATGCAGAATTATTGCGGAAAAGGTACTGTAGCCGTGTTTATGGCGACTGCCAAATCCAAAAAACGCAGCCAAAAACGGTTGCATAAAATACTTTTCAGATTCTAAGTCAGAATCCGAAAGGTATTTTAGCTATGATGTGCAGACATACCCTTATTTTGTATATAACGACACTGCACAGTACCACTTATCCAGTCTTGCATACTGGGGTAATTCTCAGACTGCTTTCAATCTTTATATTTGCACACTACACAGGTATCTGAGCTCATTTTGCACATCAGGGCACTGCACATCAGGGTTGCCAAGCATCTTTAAATTTATGGACGGTGTGCAAAAATCAAGTGGTTTTTTTTAGAGTCTGGCAGAAAAATCATATTATTTATTTAATCCCTTATAACAGTGACAGTTTTGACCTCTATGACACAGATCGATTTGTCAAATCGAATGTGCCCTTTTTATGTGGGAATAATTTTTTAAGCTTTACCTATCAAGTTTTTTAAAAAGTTCTCGTAACACATGGGTTTTAAAAAACCCCTTCCCCGACATAGGACGATGCAACGACCTAGCAAAAAATGCTTCCCGAAAATGGCGTATGCATTGCCCTGCGATCGTGGGGCTGGGGGCGCCCCCCACCGATGCAACAGGGGCCCCACGGTAAATTCCCGCTGGCCGCAAGCCGTTCACCCCAGCCGGAGGAGCTCGGCCGTGGGTGATTCCCGTTCTTTTACCGCAGCCTGTCATGGCGGAAATGAAACCGCGGGAGGAGGAGGGCCCCCTCCTGCCTGTTTCCCCGGGGCGCCCAAACTGCGTTCGCGGCGCTCCACCTGAGGGCCCCCGGGAAGTGAAGGGCGCTTTCCGGGGTCATTTTGGGACGTCCCCATGCCCCAATGAATGTGGGCAATGGTGACAGGAGTTTCAGGCCCCCAGTACACATACTAGTACTGTGCATTGGCCTGCCTTAACCAATCTGATATTGCTGTTAGAAGAAAAATAAAAAAAAAAAGTGAAAAAAGTAAAAATAAATGTAAAAAGTGAAAAAAAAAAAAAACACAAACACAAAAAATAAAAATAAAACACGCACACCACCTTTTCCCCATTACAAATGCCAATCTCCCCCAAAAAAGACCCAAAATAAAAAAAGACCCTTTTTTGGTATCGCCGCGTGCAAACGACCCACCCTTAAATCTTCATGTTTTAAAAAACCCTACGGTGAACGCCTAAAAAAACAAAAACAAAAAACACAGAATTGCATTTTTTTAAACACCCGCGCACAAAAATGGAATAAAAAGCGATCAAAAACCATATAAACGCCAAGTTTTCCAATTAAAAACGTCATTTCTCCCGCAAAAAAAAAAGTCCTTACAGCTCTGATACGGAAAAATAAAAAAGTTTAGGGCCTCAAAGATGCGTGATAAATATTTTTTTAACAAAAATAAAAACATTTTTTTTTTTTTTTAAAGTGCTTCAAAATTTTTAAAAAAAAAATATATAAATAGGGTATCCCCGAAATCGTACGACCCAGAGAGAAAAGAAAACTGGTCAAGGAACTGCACGGTGAGGCGTGAAAAAAAAAAAACCCTACTAGATTGCGTATTTCTTCACCCTGCCTTCCAAAAACGGATTTAAACTGATCAAAAAATTTTTGCCCCACCAAAAATGATACCAATAAAAAACTAACTCTTCCCCCCAAAAAAAACAAGCCCCTACAACTCCGACACAAAAAAAAAAAAAATTTTTGGCTCTCAGACTATGGTATGCAAAAAACTTTTTTAAAAATTTTTTGAATAAAAGTTGTTTTTTTTGTGTAAAAGCAAAAAAACAAAAAAAAAAAAAAAATTTGGGGGTATCGCGTAACGATCGACCTCTGAGTAAACTATATGTCAGTTATACTGCACGGGACCGCGTTAAAAAATAAAAAACACTACCCGGAATGGGGATTTTGTTAAAATGCCCCCCAAAAACCTTTTAAAAAAAAGTGATCCCAAGGGCATATGTCCCCCCAAATGGGACAAAAAAAAACGCAACTCATCCCCCAAAAAAAAACCCATAAAACACTCCGTATAAGAAAAACTGAAAAACTTTAGGCTATCAAACGGACAACATAAAAACCAATTTTTTTTAGACCTTTTTCTATTGTGTAAAAAATAAAAAAACATAAAAAACTAAATAAAATCTATATCATTGCAATTGTACCGACCCCCATGTAAGATAACCGGGATTTTTACTGCAGGCGAACGCTGTAAAATTGAAGCCCAAAAACAATGGGGAAACGCGTTTTCCCCCCATTTTCATAGCCCCAAAGCAAAAAAAAAAAAAAACTTTGGAACACCGTGCACCCCAAAAAGTACAAAAACACCCCTGATGGGTCAGAGGCTGGAATCAAAAATGGGGTGACTTTGGAAGGTTTTTCCCCCTGTTTGGGACTTTGGGGGGTTTGTAAATGCGACTGGCCCCCCCAAAATCTCGTTTCCAAAAGCCAAATAAACTCCCCCCCCTTATCGCCCTGCCATGCGCCCAAACAGCAGTTTTCACCCACAGTAGGGTATGCCAACTTGGAAGAAAAAGCGTAACAAAGGTTTTGGGGGCTTTTTTTTACCGAAACCTTGTAAAAAATTAAACATTTTTTAGCAAAATTGAGTTTTTTGGGAAAAATTTTTTTTTCATTTTTACAGCCTAACGCTAAAAAAATTTTTGACACCCTGGGGGTCGATATGTCAACACCCCCGGATATATTCCCTTTAAGGGGTGTAGTTTTTCCCAAAATGGGGGATTTTAGGGGGGTTTATTTAAATTTTTAGCACTTAGGGGTCCGCAAATCGAAATGGCCCCAAATAAAATTGTAATGAAAATGAGACCCAATCTAATAGGGCTCCTCCTATTTGGGGTTATGGGTTTACCAAATAATCACTAGGGTCCATAGGATATCCGAAAAAGGCAGAAACGGAAATCAATATTTAAATTGCATATCCCGATCACATTTACCGTATTTTTATGACAATGTTAAAAATTGAAAATTTTGAAAAAATGGGAAATTTTTAAATTTTCACTTCCCCTTTTCTTTTTTTCCTGTAAACACCTAATGGGTTAAAAAGCTTCCTAAATGCGGTTTTTTAATACTTTAAGGGGGGGAGTTTCTTGATGGGTCTTTATGGGGGTACTAACATACAGGGCAATCAAATCACGTTTTGAATGGGGCTGGGCCCAAAAAATGTTTTATTTCAAATTTTGTTGAAAATTTAAAATTACTACTAAATTTCGAAGCCCCCCAAGTCGTAAAAAAAAAAAAAAAAACATTTAAAAAAAAAGATGCCCAAACTAAGCAGACATATGGAAAAATGCTAGTTAAAACTATTTTTTAGGGAATAACATCTGTCTCACATGCAGAAAATTTTTTGGGGTTTAAAATAGGAAAAATTTTTTAAAATTTTTTTACGATTCTTTGATTTTTTTCACAAATAAACAAGCATTTTTTGGACCAAAATTTTTAAACTATCTTAAAGCACAATGTGTCCCGAGAAAACAATCTCTAAATTTCACATGGATAGGTTAAAGTGCCCAAAAAGTTATTCTCACATAAAGTGACACATGCCAGATTTAAAAAATGGGGCTCTGTCAGAGAGGCCAAAACTGGCTCCGGCGGTAAGGGCTTAAAGATAACCTGTCACATAGATTATGCCCCCCTTGCTGAGGACAGCGCAAAAAAAAATTCTAAGTGGAGCAAAATGTGAAAAAATCTTTCTTGCGCCATGTTTGCGGGAGTTTTGTTTTTAACGGGTGTTCTTCTTGGGAAATATCTTATCTGTATTCTACAGGTTTATACGCATCCACCAATACCAAACATGTACGGTTTCTGTTATGTTTTGGTACCGTAAAAAAAAATTCCAAACATTTTCTATTTTTGAAATTTGCGCTGTGGTGCCATGTTCTGCAACCAATATCTTTTTTGTACTAACACCAAAGAACTTGAGTGAGGCGGTATTTTTTTGCAGGCTAAAGCATACTTTTTATTGCTACAAGTTTGGAATACATGTAATTTTTTTTATTACATTGATTCCAATTTTTATGGGACGTGAAATGACCACAATGTTGGCGTTTGGAATTTTGTTTTCTTCTACGGTGTTCAGAGTACGGGATAAGTGATGTTATATTTCACCTCATGATCCGACCGGCATTTGCTCAGCCACATAGGGGCAGCTTTTCTCTGCTGCTTGCAGAGGAAAGCCTTCCCCCTTCGCATTGACTTGTTCATATTCCACCCGAAAACCGGGCGGAAGAATGAACATGTTCAATCTTTTTCGGACCACCGGTGGTCTAAAAAAAGTATGGCGGAAAATCCATTTTCCATACAGGTCCATTCTAGGGGTTGACAGTCAGTTTACAAACGGTTTTTAAAACCGAAAACCGTCTGCAAAACCGTCCAAAAACCCTTGCTGTGGGGACAAGCCCTAAGTCTCTGTAACAGATGGAAGTGTAATGGTGTAAGTGTAATGGTGTAAGTTGGGAACTGCCTGTATATGGCTAAAGTGTTATTTGACTCCCACAGGCCTCATCTTTATTAGGACATTTTTAGGCACTATTTCAGGTTTGCTGACACTCTAAAAACTTAATGCTGAAACTTAGTAAACACCCCTAAAAGACCCTTATTTTTGAAACTACAACCCTTAAGGAATATATCCAGGGGTGTAGTTAGTATATTGACCACACAGATGATTCACAGATTTTTTTTTTGTGTTGGGCTGTGAAAATAAAGAAAAAAAACTTTCCAATAACGTGAAGTTTTCGGTGAATTTTTGTAATTTTCACAAGGAATCCTTGAAATTCACCCCGAACCCCGTTAAAGTCAATGGGAGATGATGTTCAGGTTAATATTTATACTAACACATTTGAGGAGAAGCACTAAATAACTTCCATAGTAGTAAAATGGATACGTGGAACAACATAGTGAAGACAATTTGGCTCTCAGTCACAGAAAAAAATTCACAGGCTAAAATAATTCATTCCTTTCAATGGCTAACTGAAAAGATGAGGACTGCGTAGCTATACGAGGTGCAGCGGTAGCAGCTGTTATGAGATCCCTTTGACACATAACAAGATGCTGGTATTGGAAATGACACATGGTAACTGGCAGGAGCCCCCTATCACTTTTTTCACCAGGGCACAAGGACATGTCATATATGTGGTGGCAGCAAGAACATCCCAACGCGGAACATGGAGGTTCAGCTGACAGGGCTGTAGTTATAGGGGGTGCAGTGGCTCCATGGGGCCCCCACCTATTACTAGTTCCTATTTTTTAACATATCACTGGGCCCCTTTTTGATTAGGGCCCCTGACAGGAGTACTGCCCGTACTACCCTATTGACACCCCTGCCAGTTACCATGTGCCGTATCCAACACCGGTGTCTTCTTATGTGTCAAATGTGCTTTTGGGCCTCCTCAAGATGCAGGGCCCCATAGCGGCCGCTACCGTTGCACCCCCTATAACTACGCTGCCACCACATGTATCACATGTACAAAGCGTGCAAGCAGAGGCGTAACTTGAACTACTTGGGCCCTGGTGCAAAAATGGGGCTCCTGCCAGTTACCATGTGCCTCAACCTCAAACAGTCACACGCCAAACTCCATGATGGTGAAGACTAAAGAGCTGTCGAAGGACACCAGAAATAAAATTGTATCCCTGCACCAGGCTGGGAAGACTGAATCTGCAATAGGAAAGCAGCTTGGTATGAAGAAATCAACTGTGGAAGCAATAATTAGAAAATGGAAGACATACAAGACCACTGATAATCTCACTCCATTTGGGGCTCCACGCAAGATTTCACCCCATGGGTTCAAAATGATCACAAGAACGGTGAGCAAAAATCCCAGAACCACACGTGGGGGACCTAGTGAATGACCTGCAGAGAGCTGGACCAACATAACAAAGGCAAACCCAAAACCCCACTAACACACAAACGCCGCTAGGGACTCAGATCCTGCAGTGCCAGACATGTCCCCCTGCTAAAGCCAGTACATGTCGAGGCCCGCCTGAAGTTTTCTAGAGAGCAATTGGATGATTCAGAAGAGCATTGGGAGAATGTCACATGGTCAGATGAAACCAAAGTACAACTGTTTGGTAGAAACAGAAATACATTTCTTTCTATAGGACATTTACTAACGGTGTCTTCAACAGCAGCATGACCCCAAAACAAGCAAAAATGCCCTTTTGGACACTCAATAAAGTTTTCAAGAAGAAATTAGTATTTGAAACAAGATTTTTGGGGAAAAAAAGGGCATTGACTATCGCTGTCTTTTACAGCAGCATGACCCCCAAACCAGCAAAAATGACCTTTTGGACACTCAATACAAAATGGAAGCAAGCAACCAGTATGTGAAAGCAATTAGTTTGTATAGCAGATTTGCTAATGCTGTCCTCCGCAATAGCTGTACTCCCAAAACAGCAGAAATGAACTCTTTGGGCACTCAGAATAAAGATGGGAAAGATTTAAAAAAAACTAACTCCTGTTGTCAATGATTCCCTAGGCTTGGTGTACCCCCTCCCCCCAACTAATCTAACTAGCTGCTATTGCCAGGGGTGCCAGTATGGCAGTACTTCTCCCACTAGTTACTAGTCGGTGACATTGGCAACCGAGGCAACAAAATCATCAGGGGATCCATCCCTTGATTCATTTTGATAAATGTCAAAGGATTCACATTGTCAGGGAAAAGAGAGATACGTTTGTCAGTTATCACTCCACCAGCTGTGCTGAAGGTGTGTTCTGAGATAACGGTGGCTGCCGGGCACGCTAAAATTTGTATGGCGTGTCGAGCAAGCTCAGGCCATTCATCTATTTTGGACAGAAGTTAAATAGGTCCAAATCAAGTCCAAAAACATTGGTGTTAAGCCACAGGTAGTCATGGACCATGCTCTTAAAGCGGTCTCGATGTGTCCGAATGCTGCCCTGCCTTGCAGGCAATGGTGAGGTATTAAAAACTGAGTTAAAAATGTTAACCAGTGTGCTTCTGCCACACTGCCTGCTGCTGCCGCGGCTATTTGCCTTTCTACTGCTGTCACGTTGCTGACGTTGTTCCACTGTGACATTAGAAAGTGAAGAAGACACAACAGATGTCCCAAGTTGGTCAGTGAGCACTGTCTCAAATTCCTGCATTCTACTGTCAATTTGCAAGCTGCTGATGAAAAGACCACGTTGGATCTGCAATTTCATCATCATCATCATCACAGGTGACTTCCTGTTTCTGACAGTCTACATCCTCAAGCTGTGGGCTATAAGCCACAGGCACTGCGAGGCATTGCTGAATGCTCAGGATTTCTGCCGACTGACCAGCTTCCTTCTCCACCTCTGAGGGCATCAGCAATTGGGCGTCAGAGCAGACAAAATCCTCTTTGGCCTCTTGATCTTTTGAAATGCCTTTTGACCCCAACCGCATTGTGTCATCAAAGAGCTCTTCAGAATATGGATTATATGGAGCGGTCTGTACATTGGGTGACATTTGGGCTGTGTTTGCCTCAGGTTGGACTGATGATGACGATGATGATGACAACATCTGTGACCGTGACTGGAGGATGAGGAGGTAAAACCGCTTGATGCAGGTTGTGTTAACCACTGAAGAACAGATTGGCGACGCTCTTCAGTAATAAGACACACAGAGAGCCCGACCAAGCGATGACAGCCTGAAAGGCCTGCAACTGACGATGTTGTTCGCTTTTTGTGTTTTTCCCGGAGCACTGGAAGGAGCGCCTTGTCTCGTACCTCAGCTCCACGTCCTACACCCCCTCCCTTGCTCGCTTACCACCTCTAGTTCGCTCCATGTTCAAAAATATAAATATTAAAAAGGTCAAGATTTGTTCAGTCTCCAAAGAACTGTACACCAAAGACAGCAAATCAACAGTGTTCTTAAACACCTTATTTTGCAAAGGGCCCAAATGGGAAATTAAAAAACAGTTTTTTTTTCTAAAAATACCCTTGGAAAGGGGGTTTTTAATGGAAAAAACCCCTTGGACGGGTAAAAAAAGGGATTCTTTAAATTTCCCTATATTTTGCAACGGGCGTTTGGGAGGGGGAAAATAGAAAGTTCTCATGGAAATATTGTTAACCCTTTCTTTTATGAAAAACCCTGGCCAACAAGCAATACAGAAAAAAATTCTTGAATAAAAAAAATTTTAACTAACGCAAACATTTAAAAAAAAGATTGCAACACTTGCACTTCTTCTATGGCGATTTGCGATGGTGTCTTTGAAGGGGGCTGGACCCCCCAAAACAGGAAAAATAAAAATTTGGAGCACCTAATAAAGAGGGAAAAATCAGCCACCCTAACAAAAAAAACACTATACAAAAGCTATAAAAACTCCCTAACTATTGATGTGTATGATTCTCTAAGCTAGTTTCCCTCCCCTCCCCCAGAACTAATCTAATACATTTTTTTCCTGTGTAAAATCGTAAAAAATGGTGTTTTCTCCCTGTGGCAAACAACACACAAGACAGCAGTTGGGTTTCGTACAGGAGAAAAGGTCGAAATGGCGTTCAAAAAATACAGTCAACAAAAAGAGGTCATTTTGGTTTTAGCAGCCAATGTGACCCCTCACCCTAGTGGGGGACTTTTTTGAACCCCCTCTGTGGTCTGCACTGATTGGCAGGCCACCAAAACTGAAGGAAGCAGCTGAAAATGAAAGTAAAAATGGCGGGGAAGGCAAGTCCCAAACCCGAATTTTACCGAACTTGCGGTAAAAAATTCTGTTTGGAAAATACATAAAATTCGACTCGAATAACCATTTTCCGAAGTTCACCAAGCTAGCAAAACAATCCTTGAAAATGGAAAAAAAAAACCCTCAGCAATTTCAAATTTATTTTTAGGGTTTTTTCTTACAATTTTTCCGTCGGTATAAAGACTAATAAATTTCCCTACATACAGTACAATTCAACAATATCAAATTTTTATGCTGTGTTTTTTTTTGTTTTTTAAATTTTAGGTTCGCCCCAGGGCGTCAAAAAGCCTCGGTATATTATCATCTTTTCAATGGTTTTGGAGACGCCAGCGGTTTTCAGATTCGGAAAATTGCCCTTAACCATTGACTAGCACACCTTCCGCCCGAAAACAGAGCAGAAGATTGTGCATATTCCAGTTTTTTTGAAATGCGGCATTTTTAAAAATCCCCCCGGCTGAAAAACCCTTTCAGTGTAGATACTGGGGGGATTTTCTATTTAAGTCTAGGAAAAAGGCTGCTTTTTCGGTTTTTTAGATGGGTTTCCAAATCTGCAAACGTCTGAAAATCGGACGAAAAACCCATGCCGTGTGGACTTAGCCGTACACAATAAAATGCTTTTGTAAAAAATTGCGCTTTTATGTCATATTCTGAGAGCCATAACCCTTTTTATTTTTCTGCATACAGAGCTATATAAGGACTTTTTTGGCGGGGTAAGTTGCCGTTTTCATTGGTATCATTTTGCAGTTCATATGACAAGGATTTTGGGATGAACAAAATACTTATTTTGCAAGAATTGTTAGGGGGCTCTCACTCCCTTTTTTTTATTTTTAATTTTTTTTGGGAAAACA
>JAODAL010062814.1:0-19559 GCA_025379985.1 Phyllomedusa bahiana | reverse complement strand
ATAGGTAAAGCTGATGCACCCCATACAAGAGGGGTATTAAGGAATGGGTTAGGACACTTTTAAATGGCCCTATATTGCAAACTGATTGTTTTTGTAAGATCTTTAAATAAAAAGCAGCAATCTCTTAGTGAAAAACCCCCCTTTTAAAGGAATTTTTTGCTGCAGGTTTTCTTCCAACTTTAAATGACGTTAGTTAAAAGGGGGTTAAACAGGAGAGCGAGGCGCATTTGACACTTTGGCTTTGTCAATGACTGGTTTGACAACACAGAAGTGTCTCTAAGGAGGATACTTGTCGCCTGCAAGCAACAGACCTCCTGCAGAAAAGACCAAAACCGGGAGCGGAGTTAAAACCCTAGTCATTTTTGGGTTATTTTATCTTATCTTAGTTTTTTATACTTGCTGATGATGAAAAATCAAGGAGATTTAAAAAAAAAGCGAAGGCTACAAGGGGCAATTTACCCCCTTAAAAGGTTCTTCCTGACTACACGCAGCAATGTACTGGCTACAAGGGGCAATTTATTGGCCACTGAGGCGCCACTTACTGGCTACATGGGGCAACTTATATAGGACCTACTCCCAAGACATTCCATCCATAAACAAGTACAGACACCAGACCAGACCCCCTAAACTAGTACAAACCTTATTATTCAGCGCACCAGTTGAAGATCTCTTTCCAGTGCTAGGTCGATAGGATATTCCAATCTGTTTCATCCAATGTAATATAATCATCATGCAAAATAGATTTTCTTTATTCAAATGATGTATACAGTGAATGCAACTTTTAAAGTCGATTCCTGTTTTACTTATTTGAATAAAGAAAAAACTAAGTAAAAAACCCTGGACCGGAACAATGGTGCACAAAGCAAGAGACAAGGGACCCATGCTCTCAATATGGCCACTGTTCTTCTCTCTGACCTGGAAACTATAGGCGACATCTATGAAATCCCTGGCCTTATTTTTCGTAATCAGGTTTTTATAGATGTATGAACGGAACGGCCAAAACTTCCAAATGTGACCCCGGACACATTTAATGCGTCAAGTTTGGTGCGAAACTGTGGTACAAGGTTTGGTAAACTTCTATGCACCAAAATTTTGAGTGTTATGCGGCAGAAATGTGTGGCGCATAACACTCTCATTCATACTGTCGTATTATACACTCCTCTATATCTATTTACAACTGGTGTGTCGGCACCAAGTTACAAAAATGCCGCATACGAATTCATAGATGTCGCCCTATGTGTGAGCGGCCATTAGATATAGACAATCCTGTCTGTCAGAAGTTGCTTGGGGGCCCCCCCGGGAAATGGATTGGGGCCCCCGCATCGGACACCAGGCTTAAAGGTTGTACACCTCTGCTTTAAAAGTTGCAAAGTATTGACAATACTAAAAAAAAATTCTGTTTTAATTTTATTTTAAAAAGTTTAGAAAAGATAGATAGATAGAAAAGATAAAATAGTTTGATAGTAGGGAGATAGAAAAGATAGGTAGATATGAGATAGATAGATAATTTTGAGATGGGGTTAGATAGGAGATAGAAAAAAATAGGGAGATAGATAGTTGATAGATAGATAGATAGAAAAGTTTAGATATGAGAAAGATTGATAGTTTGATAGAAAAGATAGGAGATAGAAAAGTTTGATAGATATGAGATAGGTATGGAAAAGTTAGATAGATAGATAAAATAGATAGGGAGATGGTTTGATTATGGATAGTTAAAAGGTTTGTTGATAGATAGATAAAATTGATAGTTATAGATATGGGGAAAGGGGCGTCGTGGGTGTTTTTTTGGGGGGTCGGGCTCCAGGTTACCCGGGGCCGGGGCTACCGATTTGGGCCCTTCCGAGCATGGGGTGTCCGCTGGGGAAACGCACACTCAGCTGAGGGCTTTGCGGACCCAGGAGAGCGAGCGCTCCCCTGCCCCGCGACGGTGTGGGAAAAGCGGCCCGGGTTACACTGGGGGGCCCCGCGGGTCCTCCAGTGCTGGGGGACCCGCCGCGGCCCCTTTGCGCCTCACCCCGGCCCGGTCCGATGATGTTGATGTCATCGGATCCCTGCCTGCCCCTCGGGCCCGCCCAGCGCGTGACTAGGCCTTTAGCCCGAGGAGCTCCCGGAGGAAGTGGGGGGCTGAAGGGGGGAGGGAGCGCGCTCGCCGGGGGGGATTTTAAGGGTGGGGTTTTGAATGTTGTTTTTTTTAACCCGCGTTTCCCCTCCCCTCAGTGCCCCAAATTTTACTGCCTGTGACCCCTTTAATGCCTGCCTTTTGGCCCCCATACGCCTGTTTTTGGCCCCCTTTATCCCTCCCGGGGGCCCCCCAAATCCCTGCCTTTTGGCCCCCAAAAATAAAATCCCCTGTCCCCCTTTAAAATGCCGGGCCTTTTGGCCCCCATTACCCCTGCCTGGGCCCCCCATTTTCCCTCCCCTGTGGCCCCCATACCCCCTTGCATGTGGCCCCAATCCATGCCTGTGGCCCCCCATAAAACTGCCTGTGGCCCCCCAAATATACCTTTCCCCTTTGGCCCCATTTTCCCATGCGGTCCCCCCCTTTTACCCCTGCTTGGGGCCCCCCTTAAAATTCCCTGGGGGCCCCCCAAAAAATTCCTGCCTGTGCCCCCTTATACCCTGCCGGGGCCCCCCAATTACCCCTGCTGTGGCCCCCTTTCCCGCCTTGGCCCCCATATCCCTGTCTGTGCCCCTATAATGGGCCTGGGGCCCCCCAATACCCCTTCTCTGGGGCCCCACCATACCCCGCCTTTTGGCCCTTTTTCCCGGCCTGTGGCCCCCCTTTTTTTTTTTTCCCCTGCCTTTTTGGCCCCCCTTATCCCCCCCTGTGGCCCCCCTTAATTCCTGCCTGGGGGCTTTCCCCCATATCCCTGCCTGTGGCCCTTTATGCCGGGCCTTTTTCCCCCCATTTTTGCCTGTTTGTGGCCACCATATGTGCCTGGGGGCCCCCATTTTCCCTGCCTGGGGCCCCCCAATATGCTCCCTGGGGCACCTATTACTTGTGTGGCCCCATAAAATGCCTGTGCCCCTTTTATACCTCCCTGTGGCCCCCATTTTAACTCCCTGTGCCCCTTTTTTACTGCCTGTGGCCCCCCTTATTACTCCTCAGTGACCCCTTTTAAAATCCCTTCAGTGCCCCTAAAATTTCTGCCTCAGTGCCCTTTATACCTTTTTTGGGGCCCCTTTAAACTGCCTCAGTCCCCCCTTTAAAAATCCCTTTGGCCCCATATATGCCTCAAGGGGCCCCTATTTTACCCTGCCTGGGGCCCCCCAATTTTACCCCTTTTCCCCCCCTTTTTTTAACTGCTGGGGCCCCCCCAATATCCCTTGCCTGGGGCCCCCAAATTACCTCCCCGGGGGCCCCTATATACCCTGCCGGGTGGCCCCATATACTGTTTAAAGTGCCCTTTATACCTAACTGGGGGGTTGTTATCCCTAAAAATTAAAAAGGGTTGCTGGAAATGGGGAGGATTTTAAGAAAATTTTGGTGGTCCAAATCATGAGGAAACGAGTTTTGGGCCGGGGCAATCAGCAGGAAAGGGGGAAAACCGACGGATGGGGGGAAAAAAAGGGAGAGGGGAAAGGGACGCCTGATCAGAAAAAAAAGTCTTCCCGGTTGATTTAAATTAAATGTAACTGCAGGGTTTTCCCACTTATATGTTGCAGGCTTCTACTTACAACTAGTATCTACCACTTTCTGGCCCCTTTGTTTTGGCGGGGAAAATTTTATTTTTCTTTGGGGCCTGTTTTCCCCCATGGGGTGGAGTACATGTGGGGGTTTCGGGGGGGGGTTTGGGGTTTCGGGGTTTCTGGCAGGATTATTTACCCTTTAAAGGTTAGTAATAGTTTGGGGTCTTGGGTTTTGGGTAGGAGGGTTTTTGTAACACTTGTCGGGTTTGTTTTTGCCCCCTTGTGTAGGTGGATGTTTTGGTGCCCTTTTTTAGGGGTTTAATTGCCCTATGAGGGGAGAAGTTCTGAAAAAATTTAAATTTGTCATTGGTAAATTTTTACTGTACGGGTGATTGGGGGGGCGGGGGTAGGGAGGGAAAACGGGTGTGGGATGTTGCAGAAAATTAGTGCCCGGGAAAACAAAAGGTTTTTTCTGTAAAAAAAAAAATCCGCATTTCCCACAATGGGGCGCGAAAAAATTTTGGGTGTGAACCCGCCCCTACCCCCCAAAGAAAAAACACAAAGGGGCCCCCGAGCCCCGGTTTTTTTTAGGCCCCCTTTAGCAACCCCCCTGGATATGAGATAGGTAAAATAGATTGGGAGAGATAGATAGATATGAGAAAAGATAGATGTTGGGGATAGATAGGAGTTAGATAGTAGTTTGTTTGATAGATAGTTTAGTTTAGATAGATAAGATAGAAAAAAAGGAGTTGGGGTTAGATAGATATGAGATTGATAGTAGATAGATAATAGTTTAGATAGATAGTTTAGATAGATAGATTTGAGATAGGTAGTTAGATATGGAAGATAGATAGTTTGATGGATAGTTATGAGATAGATAGTAGTTAGATAGATAGATAAAATAGATAGATAGAAAATTGGTCGAGAAAAATATGGAAGGTAGATGATAGGGAAAATTGGGGGGTTTAGATAGAAAAGATGATAAGTAGATGGGATAGATAGATAGATATGAGATAGATAGATAGATAGATAGATAGATATGAGATAGATAGATAGATAGATATGGGATAGATAGATAGACAGATAATTAGTTAGATACAATTAAATAAATATGAGATAGATATAACTGGTACTATAAGATAAGCGTCAGTGAAACAATATATATTTTTTAGAAACTTTATTGCACATTTCATCATCAAGCCGCTGTTATGCTGTTTTCAGAAACATGACACATGGACTAGCTGCCTCGCCCTGCAGTATATTACATATCTCTGACATCCAGGCTGCCATCACAGATATGACCAACAAGGAGTGGCGGCAACATCACAGCATGTGAGTAATGTGGAAATCCAACTTAACCCTTAAAAGGTGGTCTCATCACACTGTTTCACAGAGCCTGCTCTTCGCAACCTGCTCAGGCTCTCACTTCCTGTTCAGGCTGTGTGCAGTTCTACAGCTTCAGTCTCCCACTTCCTGTTGAGGTCTTGGGCGGTTTTCAGCATCAGCCTCCCACTTCCTGTTTAGGCTGTGGGTGGGTCTATAGCATCAGCCTCCCCCTTCCTGTTCAGGCTATAGGCGGTTCTACAGCTTCAGGCTCCCACTTCCTGTTCAGACTGAGGGTGGTTGCACAGCTCCAGGCTCCCTCTTCCTGTCCAGGCTGTGGGCGGTTCTACAGCTTCAGGGTCCCACTTCCTGTTCAGGCTGTGGGCGGCTCTACAGATTCAGGCTCCCACTTCCTCCTCAGGCTGTGGGCGGGTCTACAGCTTCAGGCTCCCACTTCCTGTTCAGGCTCTGGGCGGCTCTACAGCTTCAGGCTCCTACTTCCTGTTCAGGCTGTGGACAGTTCTACAGCTTCAGACTCGCACCTCCTTTTCAGGCTTTGGGTGGTTCTACAGCAGTGACTGACATTTCAGCTCTGCTATTCCTAGCTGAGCCTAAGAGGGACATTGGTGAAAGAGGAGTCTAAACAGGAGGACACAAGGCTTCAGAGCTCTAAAAGGTTAACGTCTGTCAGTAAGAAAGATAAACAAGCGCCTGTGTTGCTGATTAGACACAGCAGGGAGTAAAGTCATCATGCTGACCAGGACTGCTAGAGTAAAGAGAGGTGGTTGGTTACTGCTCTAACTCTAAAGGGAAGGAAAAGCCGAACAGCAATGTATTCGGTAGTAATATTTATTTACCTTTGCCTTCGTGTTTGAGGTTAATCAATGTAGTAGTAGTTGTAGTAGAGTTAGTCGATCCGTGGAATTCAAAGGCGAAGATGGCCAGGATCTCTGCTGCAACGAGAACCCGAGCCAATGAGTTGAAGAAGTAAGGCTATGTTCACACGGCTTAATTGCGGGCCGTAATTACGCCCCGCAATTACGCCGTGTGGACGGGGGCGGGGCGGGAGCGGGGGAGTAAGCAGGGGGCCGGCCCGTCGCCGGCCCATTGACTATCACTGCTAGCGGCGTATATGCGCCGCTAGAAAGTGACAGGTGAATTATCTCCCCGCCCGGCGAATCCGCCGGGCGGGGAGAGGAGACGTAATCCATAGTTCTCTATGAGAACTGTGAATTACCGTAATGAATGGGCCGTTTTCGGCCCGTAATTGGCGCACTTCGGCGCGTAATTACGGACCGAAATACGGCCCATTTTAAGCCGTGTGAACATGGCCTAAGAGGCCGGTATCCAAGTTGCCCACCAGAGCCAGGGACCAAGGGAGCCGAGGAGCTGAGTTGGAGGCCGGCAGCTCTGAGAGAAGATGTGGACTTTCTCGGGGCGAGGAGTTGAGCAGCTCCGGCAGTCGTTACACCCCTGCTCAAAGATCTATGAGCAAAATACCAGTTTTGTGACTAAAATGTGGGTGTGAAGTGTGTGCATCCTTCAACAACAATAAATTGGGTTGGTGCTGCTCCTCCACATCTAAGCTCGCTCCGTTGATTGTGTGTTGATCATAAGAACCCCGTATATTGTATGATTAGTATTATTAATGTTATAAAAACTCACAGGTCGTCTGTAAGAATTATTAGTGTTCTTATTATCATATACAGCACTTTAACTTACATCTGTCCCCTACTTACAAACGGACACTTGTGGGGCATGCTGGCACTTGTAGTTCCATGTTCCACAGCAGATAGTAGCTGTGGAACGACAAGTTCCAGCATACCACTGCAGAACATGAGGTGAAAATGAGGTGAAATCTTCTTAACAGGGGCACAGACAGCAAAACACATGTAAAAACCCTTCCCTGCACTATCCGAAACGAAAAGAACACCTTTTGTGCTGGAGATACATTTAATACATATACCTGTTCTGACTTACATACAAATTCAACTTTAGAACAAACCTACAGTTCCTACCCCATTCGTAACCCGGGGACTTCCTGTAGTGTTAAAGGGGTTTTGCCACGATCTCATTTCATACCTCCTGCTTTCAGCTCTTCAGTTCTGTGTGCTCAGAAGGGGGCGTGTGTGATGTGCTTGAATTGCAGATCATGTGACCCAGCAGGATGACATCACCAGGACTTTCCTCTCTGTAGTCAAAGAAAGGTTTTTTTATGAGTAGAACTGTAAGTAGCTACACTGTAGCTCAGAGGTAGAACTTTTGACTCCAGGCACAAGGGTCCTCGGTTCAAATCCCTGCAGGAACCAAACCTGAGGATTTTTTCCTTTTCATCAATGCACAAACCTGATTGAGGTTTCTTTTTTATTTATTTGCACTGTTTGACTAATTACTAAGGAGAACAGAGGGCGGGAGTAGAATGATCGCCCCTGGGGATGAACACTCAGTAGCTGCCTGAGAGGAGAGGTGATGTCTGAGCATGTGCGACCAGGAGTGAGGAGCTCTCAGCCCTGGTCGTATCCCCTGGAGACGAGCTGTAAACAACGGATCACTAAAGGAGCAGCTAAAACAAAAACGGTGCAGAATTTTTAATAATGATGAAAGGTGAAAATGTTTGTTATTTAATTTACAAACTTCCCACCTCAATTTTACTTCGTGGCAAAACCCCTTTAAAACACCTTTTGCAAATGACTTTGGGGTACAGATTGTTCATAGTAAATGATATAGTGTTTAATATCTTAACCCCTTCACACATGTGGACGTATGCCCACATCCATATAGCTTGAAGGTTGTATAAAGTGGGCAAATGTCCTGACCTGGCTCCATGTGTGGCGGGTGTCATCTCCAATCCTTTCTGTTTAATGCTTTAGACAGTGCAGTGATCATAGCCGCGGCATCTAAATGAATATGGAAAGGTGTGCCCCTGACCAAATTGGGGAGTGACGATTGGTTGCATTGGCAGCCGGAGGACTTATGCTGTCTTGTTGGTTTACCTATTACAGGGTGTAATGGGCAATGAATGAATGAATGAATGAAAATCCTATACAGTATATGGCAGTACTACAGTACTGACGTACATAGGGCAAGCAAATGTGCTCCCTTGTGGTCAAGTACCTTAGGGGAACTAATTGTTAAAGTTAAAAAAATATATATATATTAAGGTGACATGTATGATTTTTGCCACCCAGGCGCCATTCTTTTGCGCGCATTAGTATTGTAGAATGCACCTAAATCTATGAACGTGTTCTACTGTGGTCATAGATTTAGCGCTTTCTGGCTACAAAGCGACACTTCTCAGGTAAACCACTTTTAAAGTGCTCTACCTGTTCCAGCAGTAATGTGCCTGGATTTGCCGTATTGAAGCTATAAAAGTGCTGCGGGTGCTCTGTAATGTGTCTGATTTTGGAGTGCGCTTGGTTAAAAATTTAGCAAACGGGACTGCGCTAGTCTTGGGGCTGAAAAGAAGCCAGACTTCCGATGCAGCCCCGACGGGCAACATGTATGAAAACTGTCTAGGTCTAAATCTCACTTTTTTGCCCATAGCAACCAGAGCCCATAGCAACCAATCAGAGCGCCTCATTCACCTTTCCAGAGCATTATATGAAATGAAAGGGGCGCTCTGATTGGTTGCCATGGGCTCTGAATGGTTGCTATGTGCAACAAAGTGAGTTTAAGGCTGGGTTCACACGGCTTATTTGCAGGGCGTAATTACGCCCCGCAAGTACACCATGTGGACGGGGACGGGAGCGGGGGGCCGGCACCTCGCCAGCCCATAGACTATCATTACTAGCGGCACATATATGTACATGCCAACTTCCCGTTTTTGGCGGGGGTCCCGCTATTTGGGGTCCCCCTCCCGCCCTCCCGGGTGTGGTTGGCATTCCTCCCGCCGCCAGCAGCGGCGGGGCTCTTTAACGGGCCGCGGCGCCGGTGTCGCGCTTGGGCGCTACGCCCGCGCCGCCGGGCCGCTCCTACTGGCGGGTGAAGCGGCCGCTGCACCCGCTTCCCCTGCCCGGAGTCTCGCTGTGCAGGGAGGAGGCAGGAGGGATCGCTCCCTCCCCCCCTCTCCCCCTGTTGAAAGGCGCCGGTGTGTGCGCCGCAATACAGGCAGCGGCGAGGGGGGGTGACGCGCGCTGCAGGGGGGTGAGGTGGCTGCTTTTCCCTTTTCCTGCCCGCTGAGGAGATCGGTCGGGACTGGCGCGCTGAGGACTGGTGAGGTAAGTGGATTTTAATTTTATTTTTTTTAGCTATGGGGGGGGGTCTGCCTGGCAACAATGGGGGATACCTGGCAACAGAGGGGGAACTACCTGCAACAGAGGGGAATACCTGGCAACAAGGGGGGGCATTACCTGGAAAAAATGGGGGCAGTACCTGGAAAATGGGGGATCTTTTTGGCAAAAGAGGGGGCACTACCCGGCAACGAGGGGAATCACCTGGCAAAAAAGAGGGGGGGACACCTGGGAACAATGGGGGGTTCCTGGCAACGGGGGGGACTACCTGGCAAAAGGGGGGGGATCTACCTGGCAACAGGGGGAATCCCTTGGAAAAAGGGGGGGCAACCTGGCAACAAAAGGGGACATCTACCTGGAACAGAGGGGAATCTCCTGGCAACAGAGGGGGCACTACTGGCAACAGAGGGGACACTCCCTGGCAACAGGGGGACACTACCTGGCAACAATGGGGGCATTACCTGGCAACCTAGGGGGCAACTCCCTGGCAACATAGGGGGCAACTACCTGGCAACAGAGGGGCCCATCTACTGGCAACAATGGGGCACTACCTGGCAACAGCGGGGGCACTACCTGGCAACAAAGGGGACATCTACCTGGCAACAAAGGGGGCACTACCGGGCCCAACAATGGGGCTTTTCCCTGGCAACAGAGGGGGCACTACCTGGCAACAGAGGGGCATCTACCTTACAACAGAGGGACACTACCTGGCAACAGAGGGGACATCTACCTGGCAACAGAGGGGGCATCTACCTGGCAAACAATGGGGGAAACAACCTGGAACCATGGGGGCATCCCTGGCAACAGAGGGGGCACTACCTGGCAACAATGGGGGCACTAGCTGCAACAGGGGGGCATAGCTGGCAACAGAGGGGGCACTAGCTCCCAAAAATGGGGGCCACTACTGGCAACAATGGGGGCACCTACCTGGCTAACAAAGGGGGGCACCTACCTGGCTACGAGGGGCATCTACTTGGCTACAAGGGGGCTCTACCTGCCGGGAAGGGGCACTACTGCTTATGGGGGGTTATACCTGGCTATAAGGGCATCTACCTGGCTTTCTTCCAAAGCCGTTATGCAGTTAGGTGGAGTGGGTGTGGCTTTTGAAGGGGCGTGGCATACCGAAAAGATGGGCGTGTCCATGCAAATCTTTGCCGCGGCGCGCTTAGCGCGCCGCCGTCTGAAATCTCCTGCTTTTTCATTTTCAAAAGTTGGCAACTATGCATATACGCCGCTAGAAAATGACATGTCACTTATCTCCCCCCCGCGGCGTATTCGAGTCTATGAGAACTGTGGATTACCGTAATGACTGGGACGTATTCCACTACGGCGCGTAATTACGGACTGAAATACGACTGAAATACGTAAGCCGTGTGAACATAGCCTTAGATCTAGACAGTTTTCATACATGTGGCCCTAAATGTTCAAATCACCCCCCTTTTGCCATTTTACAACTAAAATAATATATAAACTAGTTACCCAAAATTGATATCATTGCGTTCATCAGATCTATTAAAATATAACATCATTTATCCCATGCGGTGAATACTGCAGAAGAAAAAAAAAATCCAAATGACAAAATTACGTTTTTTTTGGTCATTTCACATCCAAAAAGAATTGGATGAAAAAGTCACATGCATCCCAAAATATTACCAATAAAAACTATACTTCAGCCCACTCGCTCAGGTCCATAGACTGAAAAACAAAAAAAGTTATTAGTCACAGAAATGGCATTTCAGCAAAAATTTAAAAAATAGAAAAAGTTTTTTTTTAAGTACTAAAACATAATGAAAACCCTACAAATTTGGTATCAACAGAATTGTATCAACCTATAGAATACACAAAAGATGTAATTTATACCAAAGAGTGAACTTGATAAAGACAAACCCCCTTGCAAAAATGGCGCAATTCTGGGTTTTTTTATGTTCCATCCCACATAGAATTTTATCTCGGTTTCCCGGTATGTTATATGCTATGGTCAATGGTACCATTAATAGGTACATTTTGTTCCACACAAAAACAAGCCCTTATACGGCTATGGCGATGGAAAAAAAAAAGTTATGGTTCTTGGAAGGTTGGGAGGAAAAACCAAAAATATGAAAATTGCTTAAACCTGAAGGGGTGAATAAAAAGTCAGTGTCGCATGATGGTATCCAGTAACTCACAATAGTTTCCATATTCACTGTTTATGGGAGTAGCTCTAGCCATAGCAGACATAGCAGCTACTATAGGGCCAAGAGGTTAAGTGGACCCACATAGGCACAAGGACATTGCACCTTCATGTAGGGAGTAACACATTGGTGTTTTACCACTCCCTAGTGCTACCATGTGGGTTCTCTAATATATGTAATTACATAGTTTGAAAGGCTAAAAAAAAGACAGAAGTCCCTCCAGTTCAGCCTATTATCCTAAAGTGTTGATTCAGGGAAAGGCAAATAAAACATGAGGTGGAAGCCAATTGTCCTCATTTTAGGCACAAAAATTCCTTGAATTATTGCCACCTCTGATGCTTGTCATTGAGTTGGGGGGTCCAATGAGTACTAGTTCTAGTTACACTAGTCTCACTAGTAGAGTTGATTCATGGGGCCCAACACTGGAGTTGATACTTGGGGCCCACCAGTTGATTTGATTCTTGGGACCCACCAGTGGAGCTGATTCTTGGGGCCCACCATTGGAGTTGATTCTTGGGGCCCACCATTGGAGTTGATTGTTGGGGACCACCAGAGGAGGTGATTCTTGGGGCCCACCAGTGGCGGTGATGCTTGGGGCCACCAGTGGAGGTGATTCTTGGGGCCCACCATTGGAGTTGATTCTTTTGGGGCCCACCATGGAGTTGATTCTTGGGAGCCCACCAGTGGGTTGATTTTGGGGCAGACCAGTGGAGGTGATTCTTGGGGCCCCCAGTGGAGTTGATTCTGGTGATCCACCAGTGGAGTTGAATCTTGGGGACCACCCGTGGAGATGATTCTTGGGGCCACCCGTGTAGTGATTCTTGGGGCCACCAGTGGAGGTGAATTCATGGGGCCCACCAGTGGAGTTGATCTTGGGCCCACCAGTGGAGTTGATTCTTGGGACCCACCAGTGGGGCTGATTTTGGGGTCCACCAGTGGCGTTGATTTTTGGGGTCACCAGTGGAGTTGATTCTGGGGCCCCCACTGGAGTTGATACTTGGGGCCCATCAGTGGAGTTGTTTCTTGGGATCCATCAGTGGAGTTGTTTCTTGGGGCCACTAGTGGAGTTGATTGTTGGAACCCACAAGTGGAGATGATATTTGAGGCCCACCAGTGGAGTTGATTCTTGGGGTCCATCAGTGGAGTTGTTTCTTGGGATCCATCAGTGGAGTTGTTTCTTGGGACTCACCAGTGGAGTTGATTCTTTGGGCCCATTCTACAGTTACTGCAAATGCCTCACATGCCTCTTGCTGTCTGACTTTCATTCTCTGCCTTACTCCCTGAAAAGCACCCCCGGCCTGTCATACCTAGGGGCCCACCAGTGGATTTGATTCTTGGGACCCACCAGTGAAGCTGATTCTTGGGGCCCACCATTGGAGTTGATTCTTGGGGCCCACCATTGGAGTTGATTCTTGGAGCCCACCAGTGGAGTTGATTCTTGGAGCCCACCAGTGGAGTTGATTCTTGGGGCCCACCATTGGAGTTGATTCTTGGGACCCACCATTGGAGTTGATTCTTGGAGCCCACCAGTGGAGTTGATTCTGGGGCCGACCAGTGGAGGTGATTCTTGGGGCCACCAGTGGAGTTGATTCTGGGGTCCACCAGTGGAGTTGAATCTTGGGGACCACCAGTGGAGATGATTCTTGGGGCCCACCAGTGGAGATGATTCTTGGGGCCACCAGTGGAGATGATGCTTAGGGCCCACCCGTGGAGATGATTCTTGGGGCCCACCAGTGGAGTTGATTCTTGGGACCCACCAGTGGAGCTGATTCTTGGGGTCCACCAGTGGCGTTGATTCTTGGGGCTCACCAGTGGAGTTGATTCTGGGGCCCACCACTGGAGTTGATACTTGGGGCCCATCAGTGGAGTTGTTTCTTGGGATCCATCAGTGGAGTTGTTTCTTGGGGCCACTAGTGGATTTGATTGTTGGAACCCACAAGTGGATATGATATTTGAGGCCCACCAGTGGAGTTGATTCTTGGGGTCCATCAGTGGAGTTGTTTCGTGGGATCCATCAGTGGAGTTGTTTCTTGGGACTCACCAGTGGAGTTGATTCTTTGGGCCCATTCTACAGTTACTGCAAATGCCTCACATGCCTCCTGCTGTCTGACTTTCATTCCCTGCCTTACTCCCTGAAAAGCACCCCCGGCCTGTCATACCTAGGGGCCCACCAGGTGTTTCCTTTATTCCCCTGTGGGCCTGCCTATACCCAGTGCGACTTAAGGTAAATACCCCTATGTCAGGACAAGTCGAATATGAACACAAATTAAATGCTTGCACAACGTTTGAATGATTAACTTCAGTAAATGTGTTTCTTATAAGAAGTCTGTCTTAAGTCTTCCAGGCTTTGTGCTTTGCACTACCATCATGTATATTAAATGTCATAATAACATGGTGGAGTGTGTACCCCAAGGGGCTTTTACTGGATACAGTTACTCTAGTTTCACACTAATATAATTTGTCAGAAAATCTCTACTTATCCCATCTAACGAAGATTGACAACTATCTGTAAATTAGTCAACTTAGCACTAGGGTTTGGGTCTTACTAACACCAAGACCGTGTCATGTTTTCAAGCTGTACCAACCTCCAGACTGACATCGAGCTGCCTAAGCCTCACACAGCACCAGATAATTAAAGGGGTTTTGCCACAAAGTAAAATTGACGTGGGAAGCTTAAAAATTAAATAATAACCATTTTCACTATTCATCATTATTAAAAATTCTGGACCATTTGTGTTTTAGCTGCTCCCTTAGTGATCCATAGTGTACAGCTCATCTCCAGGGGATACGACCAGTGACTAGAGCTCCCCAGTCCTGGCCGCACATGCTCAAATATCATCTCTCCTCTCAGGCAGCTACATTCAGTCTCTTCCCTGCTAGTAATCACACACACTCACTGCTGAGCGAGTATTCAACTCCAGGTGCTGTCCTGTCCCCTGTACTCCTAAGTAATTAGTCAAAAAGTGCAGATAAATAAATAAAATAAAGAAACCTCAATCAAGTATGTGCATTGATAAAAAGAAAAAAAGAATATGCGGGTTTGGTTCCTGCAGGCTTTTGAACCTACCTATGCTGAAAGGTAGAAGTTCTAACCACTCAGCTACATTCTGGCTACTCACAGTTCTTTACATAAATAGACATTTGTTTGACTAGAGTGAACACACTGTGGGGAAAGGCATGGTGATGTCAAGCCTGCCAGGTCACATGATATGCAGTTCAAATAAATCATACACGCCCCCTTTTGAACACATTGAAAGCTGAAGCTGGACAAACCAGGCATGAAATTCCTTCCTGACAAAAACCATATCAACCCCTTAACCCAGCATGATGTATTAGTAAGTCACGGTAGTGTTAAAGGAGTATGTTGAATAAGAAACAGTTTGGCGGTTTCTCAGTATATTCTGTAGTATGGTCAATAACACCATTAGAAGGTCCATTTTGTTCTGCAAAAAAAAATGGCATCATATGTCTATGTAGGTAGAAAAATAAAAAAGTTATGGCTCTTGGAATGTGGGGAGGAAAGAAAATGAAGAGCCATATTATTTTGACCATGGTGGGTTAAGAGGTTAAAGTGGTTGTCTCACTACAAGGATTGCTGATTTTTATGTTAAAGATCTTGCAAAAACAAGTCCCTTTGCAATATGTGTCCATTAACAGTGTCCTACCTATTCCTAGATATCCCCTCTTGTATGGGCTGCATCAGCTCCTCAGGTCCCTATAGTTACAGACCTGTTTGATCTCTCCTGATAGGCTGCCAGCACTGATTGCTATAGCTACAGACCTGTTCAATCTCTCCTGATAGGCTGCCAGCACTGGTTGCTATAGCTACAGACCTGTTTGATCTCTCCTGATAGGCTGCCAGCACTGGTTGCTATAACTACAGACCTGTTTGATCTATCCTGATAGGCTGCCAGCACTGGTTGCTATAGCTACAGACCTGGCTTCTACTGCAGCCTAGTGGAAGCCAAAAACACGTCCCTGAATTCAAAGAGAAAGCAAGAAAACAGGACTGAGGTAATATGAATCGATGTAGTGAGACAACCCCTTAAAGGGTTAAAATGTTGATAATTAGATAGCCTTCAATTTAACTTTTGACTTGGTCCAGAAGGTAGTAATATTTCAAGACTACATGTGTAAGCCACGGTTTCATCATCACTGTTCTGGTTCAGGAGAACGCTTGGCTAGTCATGTACTGGCTCAATGACTTTATAAGATCAGTAGAATTGCCAGAAGAGTGTATGTGAATACAAATGGGTCGATGCTATAAAACATGATGACCACGTAATAACTATAAAAATATCTCATTGCAGTAACACTCTTCCCAGGAGGCACAAGCCCGTCCCAGACAACAGTACAAGTCAACTACGAACCAGTTCTGGACCAGCATACCCTCTGACTGTGAGTGATTATCTGATTCTTCTATATGCTAAAGCAGACATAACTAATAATAGGGATCTTCTCACGACATTGATTAGCTTTTAACATTTAGGCAAAGGTAAATAAGGACTATTACCAAATACATTGCTGTGCAAATTTAGCTTTGTTTAGGAGACAGAGGTTTTATCTCTTGCTTATACTCACAAATTTCCCTAGGTTACCGACCTTCTCTCTCTGCTCTCATGCTCCAGCAGCTCTGTCCGACCATGTTGAAGTCACTCTCTGCTGAGTGTTTATTAGTAAAACAGGAGCTTGTTTATCTAAGTTACTGACAAGTTTTAACACTTTCGAAACCTGTGGCCTTTTGAGCTACAGTTTACAAATCTCCTCCACTCATGTTCCTCTAACAAGCTCAGCTAGGACTAGCAGAGCTGAAATGTCAGTCATTGCTGTAGAACCACCCACAGCCTGACCAGGAATTGGGAGCCTGAAGCTGTAGAACCGCCTTTAAATATAGTAACAGTCCGTCATATGTATACCGCAATGCCCGGATCCATATACAAGGTCCCTCCTTGACCTTTTCCTTCTGTTTCAAAATAGTAACGGATCCAACTTATGTATAATACTATTTATTTATAATTCCAAAATTCCGTAAAAAAGTGCACGACAAGTATATAGAAAATGATGATAAAATGACATAGAAAATGGCAAGGTGTACTTAAGTCCATTGGAGTCAGTCCAGGACCTCCTCTTTACATGTAATGATTCTCAGCGAGATAGCAGGGCGACGCTCCCATACGATCCCATACGGTCGTAGACGCATGCGTGACAAAGAAGGTTACACCTTCGAAACGTAGCAGCTGTCTCACTAGCCTGGTCGTCAGCGTCTCCCTGCTATCTCGCTGAGAATCATTGCATGTAAAGACTAGGTCCTGGACTGACTCCAATGGACTTAAATATACATTGCCAATTTCTATGTCATTTTATCATCATTTTCTATATACTTGTCGTGCACTTTTATACGCAAATTTTGGAATTATAAATAAATAAGTGATTATGCATAAGTTGGATCCGTAACTATTTTGAAGCTGTAGAACCACCCACAGCCTGACCAGGAAGTGGGAGCCTGAAGCTGTAGAACCGCCCACATCCTGAACAGAAAGTGGGAGCCTGAGCTCTAGAACCGCCCACAGTCTGATGAGGAAGCCTGAAGCTGTAGAACCACCCACAGTCTGATGAGGAAGCCTGAAGCTGGCTATGAGGAAAAGGCTCTGTTAAACAGTATGGTTCGAACCCCCCCTTTTTTTGTAAATATTTTTATTGACATTTTCAACAAATCAATAATTACATAAAACAACGTTTTTCGATTGCTATGTATGTTAAAAAAAATAAAAAGTCAGAAAGAACATTGTAATGTCACGAAGCGTGAGGCGGCCACCATTCCAGGCCAAAGACATGCTTGTGCTTCTCTGGTCACTGGCACTTCATATCATACTCACCTCTCCCCGATCACGCAATCCTGCGCTCCTTTGCTATGTGCTGACACAGCATACCTGCATACCTCTCATGCACTGGCTCCGTTAAATTTATAGGACTAGTGTGCCGGTAATTGGATGATTGCCAGGTGCTGACTCTATATCCTGTGACCTCTCCCTCGACTTTCTGCCAATTGAGTTGATGTTAGAGAGTGCATTATTCCAGTTATTCTGTGTACCTGACCTTCCTGTCTGTTGTCCTGACCACATTGCCTACTGCCTGCCCTGACCTTTCTGCCTGTCCCCGACTACGCCTCTGCCTGCTGATTTGTACCACGCTGCACCCTGGCCCCCACCTTAGGCAAGTTGCATCAGGGGTAGCGACCTGGGAGTCTCCCGCCGCACAAGTTCAACCGGCCTTGTGGCGATGCTCTGACGAAGACCGGGAGGATCCTTGAACTCCACTTCCTGACGTGGCTTGTAGCACCGCTTGCGGTGGAACAGTGAATCCACACTCCTCTTGACATAGATTCAGAAGTATGGTTCAGGTAGGTAGATGATTAACCCACTTACAGCTGGAACTTTTGGTTACCGTTATGTATATGGATCATTTTTCTTGACTTTCGTCAAAAAAGAATTTGGGCTGAGAGCTCTAATTCAGGTTAAATTTCATTTTGACCCACAACCAAAATGCAACACTACCTGCAGTGTAGTGCTACAGTACATGGTGGCCATTTTCATGAATGGCTCTTTCACGACATACATTGACAGCTGAAGTCCATCAGAATGAGTCCAGCTCACAGCTGGATCTTGAGTGAGGGAACCTCTCCATGATGACAGTATACCCTGTAAGGGCATATGGATGGAAGTTGTCATTGTGAGACAAATGTATAACTTTTAGAGGTCATAAGCTATGGACCATTGTGTCTTCCTTTTCTATAAGTTGATACAATGGTTAAAAAAATATTGCATTTCATAATAGAAGATGGAGTATTCCACATTGTAATGAGAAGCATTTTAAAAGGAATCTATCACCATTTTTTTACTGATAAAAGCAAGATACTAATAAATGTTTTTCTTCTTAACCGTTTTTAGTTTTTGATTGTAGATTTTTTTTCATCTCTTTTGTCGATATAGGATTATGGGGGGCGGCCATGCTGCTTGAGCTGCTTTTCACAGCATTTAGAGAAAGGTACTTTACAGCAGCTGCATGGACATAGGATCCTGTGAGAGGGCAGACCATTGACTTCTATAGGAAGTTTTCAGCTACATGGACATAGGACCCTGGAAAGGAGCAGACCCTTTGACTTCAAGGAGAGTTTTTCAGCTACAGGGACATGGAGCCTTTTAAAAAGGAGCAGACCCATTGACTTCAAAGGGAAGAGTTTTCAGCTACAGGGACATAGGACCTGTGAAAGGAGCAGACCCATTACTTCTAAAAGGGGTTTTTTTCAGTACAGGGACATAGGAGCCTGGAACGGGAGCAGCCCCATTGATTCTATAGAGATTTTTTCAGCACAGGGCATGGGAGCCTGTAAAAGGGTGCGCCCCCATTGACTTCATGGAAGTTTTCAGTACTGGACATAGGAGCCTGTAACAGGTGCAGACCCATTGACTTCTATGGGAAAGTTCACTCAGGCATAGGACCCTGTGAAAGGAGCAGACCCATTATTTCTATAAAAGGTGTCAGCTACATGGACAAGAGCCTTGAAAGGGCAGACCCATTGACTTCTATAGGAGATTTTCAGCTGCATGGACATAGGACCCTGGAACGGGGTCGACCCATTGACTTCTATAGGAGAATGTTCACTACAGGGACTAGGGGTCGGGAATCTCCTACTTTCCCTTTGGGGAACTACTAACTGTGTTTCCCCTTTAATTTGCCCTTATTTTAAGATGGGGTTGTGTCTCAACTTTGCCATCTTGTTTCCTGTTTTTCCCCCGTTCCTGGGTTTCCCATATAAAACCCCCAAGCCTGTTGTTCATGCTTGAGTATTGTCTTGCTCCTGCTTTCCCGTCCTCTCCCTGGAACTTGCCGTCCAGCCCCTTTTCCTGTTCTTGCAGTTAACCCTGCGCCTAAAACCGTTCCGCTGTCGCTCCACCGCTTAACCTCTGCATTCGGGCCAAGCACAACCCCTTACCTTCCTGGACCTCGCTATCCACCTCCTCCCCCGTGTTTGTACCCAAACCCCGGGCCCTTGGGTTCCGCAGTATACACCCGTATCGTACAAGATCTCAACCATAAGATGGAGTCCGCTGGGGTGGGGGGCCGGAAGCCGCTTCAAGCAAATCAAAATACGGTGGCTAATATGCGCTCTGGATCAGGGTTGAAGAACAAGTGCGACGCTCAAAAA
>JAODAL010062813.1:0-19560 GCA_025379985.1 Phyllomedusa bahiana | reverse complement strand
TTCCCTGAATTTCTACTATGTGAGGTATTGTATTGTGTGATCAAGGAGCATTGTGTCCGATCCTCACTTTCTACATCTGTCTTTTTAGTCACCTTTGTTAGACATTCTTTTTGTGACAAGGATTCCATTTTTTTTGTAGGTATCAGTTAACAGTTGTTTAGGATAATTTTTATCTATAAATTTTTGCTTGTTTTTTGAAAGTGTCATCCTCTGAGCAGTTTCTTCTTACTCTTTTCAATTGGCCATAAGGGATGTTTGTTAGCCAGGGCTTATGATGAGCACTGGAAAATTCAATATAACTGTTCGTGTCTACTGATTTGAAATAATTAGATGTAATAAATTGATCATTGGTATGTGAAATTTTTAAGTCAAGGAATTCAATTTCTTGTAATTCAATGGGATGTAATGGTAATTTCCCAAAATTGTTTTTGTGAGGGGTGTGTATTAACGGTGTTTATTTCATCTGTGAACCTTGCCAGATAATGAATAAGTCATTCAATGAATTCTTTTTTATACTTAATATGTGACTATCTTGATATGTATTATATATGTTTCTTTTCAAAAGCCCCATAAGAATAAGTTAGGTATAAGGGTGCCAAATTTCGTACCCAGGCGGTTCCTTTGACTGTCAGTTGGTGGCGTCCATTGTATTGCAAAGATTTGTTTCTAAAACAAATTTCAGTTGCTTTAAAATGAATACCCTAAAAGGTTCTGTAAGGTGGAGTCCTGATCAAGAAAGGATTTACACACTCTACTTAAGATTATGTTGGGATATAGAATATATTGATGCATACATCAAGAGTTAGATAGTATGTATTGTTCTTAATTTTATATCAGAAAGAATAGTGATAAGGGTGATGGAATCTCTGAGATGTCTATCTCAATTCGTTCACATATTTTTGACAAATGAAGATCAATAAAGTGGGAACAGATTTATAGTAGGGATGAGTTAATTCCTAAATTTATCGGTCTTCCCAGGCGGTGAGAGAAGAAGGGGGTTTTTTGTTGGTGCTTTGGCAAATAATAGAAGATATGGTGTAATTTGGCTCTTTGTATGAATAAAATTTATTTTAGCTTTGTTGTCAATTAGACTTTGGTGAAGGCGATGTTGAAAACAGTAATCAGTTGTAAATCTTTATGGGATTAGATCATTGAAAAACAATAGGTAGTATGTTTTTTCTGACGGCGGATCTTTAGGATTCCCTATGGCAATCATCATGATTTAAAAAGGATACTCACACCCCCTTTTCCAGCGGTCGTATGATAATCTCTGTATTTTGCTGCGATTCTTCAAACGATATTGATTGTTCTTTTGTTTATAGTTAGATTTGACATTATGTGGTTTTAGTTTTTGGATGTCTTATAGTTCTAATTCTGAAAAAGTTTTAAAAAAATGTCCCTGAGAGTGGATAGGATAAAAGTTGGATTTGGGTTTTAGATTGAATTTATTTAATGATGTGCTAATATACACACAACTTATACACATAATACAATGTATAAGGTCCCGGGATTGACCATGCGAACACCAGTGATGATCGTTTAGATAATTAGAATTTGTTATGCACACACGTGATTGATTTGACACCTAGTTTCGTAATTGACTTTTGATTAGGACTGCTTATATTAACATGCCAAATTTTGAATGGTCTGTTTGCATCTGATGAGCATGGGTATACCATGCGAAACGCGTAAGTTTTAAAGTTTTTTATATGAGAGTGTTCTCTCTTTTAACAATAAACCACATCTTGAAATAAGGTGATTTTTATCTTATATTCTCCAAGTGCGCCGCAACTCCGTATTTTTATTCTATGACTTTGTTTGCCGTGTGTTATGCACACACGGATTCACGGACACCCTGGCTGCTTTAGACAGGTACATCCAATAAGAGAAATCATATCCTATGTGAGAGTTGTGCCTCAGCCATACGCACAACTCCAAGAGGTGAGCTTAATACATCTATATTGCTACCACTGGTTGTATATTGTGCGCCTGTTGTATTTCTCTTTTTTCCATATACACCTACCTAGCCGCAAGGGGTCCTATATATACCTACCTAGTTACGAGGGGCTATTTATATATGTCTTTGGCTTAAGTTTGGGACTTTAGAAGGGACAGTTTTTTACTGATTATTTATATTTGTATTTATATTTTGCCTTCTAAGAGGAGAGTTGCTGCTGCTGCTGGATCAAAGGGTTATAAGATAAGTGGTTTTAGCGAGTATTCTGAGCGTGCTGAGTGTGTCTGTTTTGTTTTAAGTGTCTTTTTGCTTATGTGTGGGGGGGGGGGGGGGGGGAACTTATTATTGGGGGAAACTTAGATTTGCGGCTTTTAGAAAGGGCAGTATTATACAGATTTCTCATATTTGTATCTGTATTTATTTATTTATTTTTGTAACATCCCCATGAGTTCCATGTTTGACAATGCTGTCATTGGCACTAACCTGTGCAATGTATGCATCACCTTGAGCAACAGTTGAGGGGCATTACTGCTGTGCTAAGATGTGTGCACACTGCTCATTTAGAAGCCCTGTATCCTGGATCTAAATGAGCAAGATGGAACACTGAGATCCTTTGCCAACTTGAAAGCGGTTACTGTCACTGAGCAATCACTCACAGTTGTAGATGCTGAGGAGGTTGGTAGCATGGAGGTGCATGAACATGAAGGGGGCTAGTCTGGGTTACAGTTAGAAAAGAGGTAGAGGGAGAGTGTCAGGGAGGCTAGTCCTGATCTGGTGCACCCAACCAAGTTTGCAAGATTGGCGGGATGAGGGGGATGTCGCTCAGAAATAGCATTTGTGCAGCAAGACACTACACCTGTCTGCTCCAGTATGATTGGGATAGGAGTACAGGGCAGTCTTAGACAGGTGCTAGTAGTTGGGGACTCCATTATTAGGGAACCAGACAGGGCAATCTGCCAAATTGACCGGGATCTGTCGAAAGTATGTTGTTTACCTGGGGCCCGGGTTCGACATATCGCGGTTCGGGCTGACAGATTGCTGGGGGGGCTGGTGTGAACCTGTGTCATGGTCCACATTGGCACCAAGACAAAGGTAGAGTGGTGGTGTGTCCTTAAAAATGATTTCAGGACTTAGTAAAAAAGATCAAGGGCAGGACTCCAGAGGTATTATTTTCAGAAATATTCATGTTCCAGGGCCACAACTGAGAGGCAGAGCGATGATTAGTGAGGGTGAATAGTGGCTCAAAATGGGTTGGAAAGCGGGATTTGGGTTTTTGGAGAACTGGGCTGACTTCTGTCTGGCTATGGATCTTGTAGGAAGGGCTGCACTAAATGGGGAGGTGCAGCTGTATTGGGGGACAAAATGGTAGGAAGCCTGAGGATATTTAAAACTAGGGACTGGGGGGAGGGAAAAATACACCATAATAGCGTCGCAAGATAGTGAAGAGAGAGAGCTGGAATTAGTAATAAATCAGGGGGTGGAGTGGAGGGAAGGGTGAATAGTTAAAGAATAGGAGAAAGGAATAAGAAAACTGGAAAATTCTAAATTTGCATGCTGACAATGCAGGAGTCTGCCAACAAAATAAATGAACTAGAAGTAGTAATTGCAGAAGAAAATTATTGACATAGTGGGGATAACTGAGACATGGCTGACGAGAGCTACGATGGGAGTTAGCTTGAAGGTTACAGTATTTTTAGAAGTGACCGTATACACCGGATGGGGGAGGATGTCTGTCTCTATGTTAATATCCTGCCTGAAGCCAACATGCGGGAAGATATAGGTACAGGGTAGTGAACAGTGGAATCACTATGGGTAAATATACATGGGGGAAGTAACAGTAATATAATTCTATAGGGTCTGCTATAGGCTCCAAATTATAACAGAACCCATAGATGATATTGTCATCAGGCATCTATCAGAATGAGGTTGTCATTCTGGGCGACCTTTAACTACCATAGAATAAACTGGGGAATCTGAAAAACCTGTAGCTCTCACAAAGGAAAACAGGTTTTTTGTCTATAACTAAAGATAATTAACTTTCCAAATGGTGCAGGACACCGGACTAGAGGAAAAGGCCTAATAGACTTAATTTGGACTTAATAGGACTGACAGAGTAACAAAGGTTCAGGTTGAGGGCGCTCCTATGGATTAGGTCCATAATTAATTAAAACTTCCAATTCTATCCTTCAATAGACCTTTTTGTCATGGAGCCACAAAAACACTGAATTTTGAGGAAGCTTATTTTAACCACTGCTTACGGAGAGGCACTAAAACTGTATTGACTGGGACAAGGTGTTTAAAACAATAGCCAGAACAAAAAATAAAATAAAAAAGGGGAGATCTTTAAAAAATTCTTAGGGCCACTGTGAGAGGTAATCATATGGTAAACAAAATAATTAGAACAGGAAAAAACACACAATGTGGATCACCAGGATGTAAGGAGGAAATAAAAAACAAAAAGAAAGCATTTCAGCTACTTATAACAGGGTGGACAGTGAAGAGGCGCTAAGGAGAAATAGGAGAAATAAAGTGTGTAATAAAGATAAAGGCAGCCAAAGTAGAGACGATAGACGTTATTGCATAGAAGTAAAACTAACCCAAAATATTTTTAAACTTTATAAATAGTTAAAAGATTAAAACAAGAAATGTTGGCCTTTAAATAAAATTACAGAGGGAGAGACTATAGAGGGCGATGAGAAAAAAGCAAACTATTACAACAATTTCCTTCTCACTTGTATTTACCGAGGAGGATGAGCTTCCTGTATGACATGAGGGATGAGGTAACTCCAACTTAAATGTTTCTTGTCTAACCCAGGAAGACAAGTGCAGCATCCCCTTAGGAAGATAAAAATAGACAAATCCCCAGGCCCTGACGGTATACACCGCGGGTGGGGGGGGTTTGTCCTATAGGAGTTAAGTAATTTGTTAGATAGGCCCCTATTTTTAATATTATGGACTGTATAATAAAGGGTATTGTCCCAAAGGATTGGGCATAGCAATGATGGTACCAATATTCAAAAAGGGGTCTATAAAGTGATCCTTGGAAATACAGGCCGGTAGCTTAACCTTGGTTGTAGGTAAATGTTTGAGGGTTTTCTTTGAGATGCTTACCTGGAGTATCTCACTGAATTTAATGCTATAACGCACGTTCCAGCATGGGTTTATGAAGGATAGGTCTGTCAGACTTAATTCATCAGGCTTCTATGAGGTGGTTAGTTACAGACTGGATCGGGGTGATGCATTGGATGTCATATATTTGGATTTTCTAAAGCATTTGATACTGTCACCTAAAAGGTTGGTAAGTAAAATGAGAATGCATGGACTGGGGAAAAATGTGTGCAAGTGGGTAAGCAACTGGATCACTGGATAGAAAACAATGGGTGGTAATTAACGGGCGATACTCAGACAGGTCCTGTTGCTAGTGGGGTACCACAGGCTCAGTATTGAGGCCCTATCCTCTTTAATATTTTATAAATGATCTTACACAGGGAATTGCACAATAGAATAATCGATCTTTGCTGATGATACTAAGCTCTGTTAGGAATCACATACTGGAGGATAAATTTGTTATTTACAAATGGGATATGGATAGGTTGGAGGCTTGGGCCAGAGGAGTGGCAGATGAGGATAAAACATGATAATTGCAAGGTTATGACGATGGGGAGGAAAAATCCATTACCTGATACATGTAAATGGAAAAAACTGGGTAAAAGTGATCATGGAGAAGGAATTGGTTCCTAGTGGCAGTCAAACTTAACTGTAGCAGCCTGTATTCAGGCGAAGCTGCAAGGCTATTAGGAATCATGGGGGTGTATGAAAAGGGGCATAGATGCACAATTATGGGAAACACTTATTCTCCCACTATACAAGTCACTGGTTAGACCACACATGGAATATTGTGGTACAGTTTTGGGCACCAGTGCACAGGGGAAAGACCACTGTAGAGCTTGAACAGGTACAAAGGCCGGGCAACAAAAAAAATAATTAAAGGGCTGGGAGGACTGCAATATCCAGAAAGATTAGCAAGGTTAGGATTATTTAGTTTAGAGAAAGACGGCTTGGGGGCGTCATAATAAATGTGTTTAAATATATTAAGGGCCAATATAGAGATCTCGCTTAGCATTTATTTATCAGGAATGTATCTAGAAAAAGGGGGCATCCTCTACGTACTGAGGAAAGAAAGTTTCAAAATAAACATCAGAAAGGGATTCTTTCACTGTTAGGCGGTGAGACTGTGGAAACTCTCTGCCCAGAGGAAATTGTCATGGTGATATTCCTACAGAGTTCATAATGGCTTGGATGCATTTCCTGGAGCGTGATAATAACAGTTATAGTGGTAGGATTCAAGAAGAGAAAGGGTGGATACTTTCTAGATTTAATATAACAAGTTATATTGACGGGATTCTAGAGGGGGGTCGGTGATCCAGGGAATTTTTTCCGATGCAGATTGGAGGTCAGGAAGGAATTTTTTCCCTAACATGAGGTCAATTGGCTCCTACCTATGGCGGTTTTTTGCCTTCCTCTGGATTCAAACACTTTATCACTTTAGCAACACTTTAATAAATGGCTGAACTGGATGGACGTATGTCTTTTTTCGGCCTGACAAACTATGTAACTATGTAATATCTGTATATCTTTTTGTAACATCCTCATGAGTTTCATGTTTGACAATTCTGTCCAGTGCACATCCTGTGCAATGTATGCAATCCTTGGACAGCAGTTCGAGGGAGCATACTGCTGTGCGAGATGTGTGCACACTGCACATTTGGAAGCCCGCATCCTGTGGCAACACTGAGATCCATTGCCAACTTAGAAGAGAGTCGGCTGCTCACTGAGCAATCACTTGCAGGTGTAGATGCTTGGGAGGAAGGCAGCATGGATTTGGGTTTTTGGAGAACTGGGCTGACTTCTGTCTTGGCTACAGACTCTATGCTAGGGACAGGCTGCACCTAAATAGGGAGGGTGCAGCTGTATTGCACCAGGAAGTTGGAGGAATATTTAAACTAGGAAATGGGAGGGAGGGTAACTACAAAGTTAATGTGCAAGATAGTGAAGATCAGGGGCGTCGCTAGGCAGTTTTATCCGGGGCTCGGATAAAACTGTCTTTGTCCCGAACCTCGCCGGGCTCCAGGCCGCTGCTGTGGGCCTGGAGCACCGACGATCTCTTCAGCTGTATTTTTGTGGGTGCTGTACGCACACCATTAGCTGGGGGCTTCCCGCAGACAGTGTCGGACTGGCTCCTTGGAGGATCGTTGGATCCTGCGCTAGGCCACGGGTCCGACACAGCGGGGCCCGCCGGGTCCTCATAGTGCTGAGGGCCCACTGCGGTCCATGATGCTAAGCTGGGCAGCGGCGCCATGTAATTACATCAACACGCCGCTGCCTCTTCTTGGCCGCACAGTCGTCATAGGCTGTGTGGCTGAGGAGCTGCCGGAGGAGCTGAAGAGGAGCGCGCTCAGATGGGGGAGGTAAAGTGAGCATTAATGTTGTTATTTTTAATGGCTTCCTGAGAGTGACCTTATATCTATATATACTGCCTGAGAGTGACCTTATATCTATATACCTGACTGAGAGTGGACTTTATATATATATACCTGCCAGGGGTTGACCGTAATATCTATAAACATGCATATGTGACCCTACATTTATATTCCTGGCCTAATTGGGGGACCTATATTTACCTGCATAACTGAGGGGACCTATATTGCTTCCTATCTGTGGGGACCTATTACCTACCTAACTGAGGGAACTATATACCTATAATTAAGGAGTTGCTGTAAATTTGAGGATTCTAAGATATTTGTATCCAAATCTGCAGGGATGAGTATTGGCAGGGAGTAATCAGCATGAAGGTGTGAACCGGATGGAAAAAAAAAAAGGGAACGTGAAAGTGAACGACTCTGATCAGGAAAGACGATACATACAACTAGTATCTATAGTGGTAGCACTATATGGTCACTGTATGGCGTTAATATACATCTTCAGAGCCTGTGCTACAATGAATAGTAACATGTGTGGTAGCGTCACTGGGTTCACACACACTAGGTTGCCCAGTATTATCCACCTTTCCCCCCCCCCCCCCCCCCCCGATCCTTAATTAGCAATAGTTTTGGGTCTTGATTTTGTAGGAGGTTTTTGTTTTTTTTTAAGTAACTGATTCGTCTGGAATATTTGCTCCACATATAGGTGTATTTTTTGGTGACTTATTTGTAAGGTATTACACTGTCATATGGAGGTGAGTGATTTTGAAAGAGCAAATTTGTCAGGGCTGATTTTCATTTTAGTGACTGCTGAGTTGATGGACAGGATCTATGTGGAATATGCAGAAAATTAGGACTAGGTTCATTGTTTTTTTCTCTGTAAAAAACTCATGCCACAGTGCACAATGAGGCGGCGAAAAAATCGTGTGTAACCCCCCCCCAGCCCTGCTAAGCAAAACTTAACACAGAGGGCCGGGGCCCCGGATGTTTTAGGACCCTAGCAATGCCCCTGGTGAAGATAGAGAGCTGGGAATTAGGAATAAATCAGGGGGGGGAGTGGAGGGAGGGAGTGTAGCAATAATTAAAAAGAACAGGGATAAAGGAGTAAGAACTGAAAAAATCTGTAAATTGCATGTGGCAATGCCAGAGAATCTAACCAACAAAATAATGAAATTGAATTATTAATTGCTGAAGATAATATACATAGTGGGGTATAACTGAGACATGGCAGGACGAAACTACGGCTGGGGCGGTTAACGACTGGTTTAGTCTTTTTAGAAGAGGATGTAAAACACGGATGGGGGGAGGTGTTTGTCTCTCTTCGTTACAGGTAATGAACATGTGGATATAATTATGTTCATATCTGGTGGTAATAACAATAATATAATTCTAAGTGTATGTTAACACGGTGTACTGCGGCGCATACAGTATGCGCCGCAGTACTCCGTGTGTTTCGGCTGTCTCTCTCTCTCTCTTAGCTCAGCTTGGCTTGTTTATAATTGCTTCTTAGCAGATAAGGCACGTCCTGGCCTTACTCAAATTTATGTTTTGGACTTGTATTGGAAAAAGTGAGAGTTTGTGTTGTACTGCAGGAATGTATATAAAAAAGTACATACAGGTTAGGTCTCAACTGGAGGGGGAAGTCAGGGCTTATGTTGAGGTAGAATTTAGTACTTTTTTAGGGTTACGGGTTTGAGTGTGGGTACGGGGTTGGGGTTTACTAGTGGGGGCTGGGTTTCATTGGTCATTGTTGGATTTTCTATAGAGGATGACATTAATCTGGAAGTCAAGCGGCAGGGATACAAGGGCATATTTATTTTTATTTTTTTTTTTTTTACTTTTATTTTGTGTTTGCCACTGAAAGGTACAGCCAAATGGGCACCACCCCCCATACCCCCCGCTCCACACACTAAAAAAATTGCACCCCATGTTAAAAAGCTTTTTACAGTATAAAATTTGTAAAAAGATTATCTTATTAATATTATGTTGTTATGTTTATATTTATTAACTAAGGCTCACTCGAACTCGAGATACACAGATCTTCAGGTTTTAAAATATAAAGTTGAATGGCCAATTGCTATTTTGAAGGTGGTATGGTGAAGAGCATGGTCCTAACCAGTTTGGATATTAACTTTTGCCAAATGAAAAAGAAGGTGGATTAGTTATAAAGAGAGGTTGTTCATATTTTATTGTTTATTAGCTTGTTTTACCACTTATGGTTTGTTGTAAATGCGGAGCCAAAGGGAGTGTCTCATACTTCACGAGAGGTAGTGTTTTTTATTGGTTCTGGGAGTGGGGGGGGGGATTGCCTGGAGAGGGAAGGTTAAATTAGGAGGAGGTTTGCATTAATTGTACGCGGTGTCATGTGATGATGGGAGGGGAGTGAGTCTAAGGAGCTTCGGGAGGGAGTTTGTGTTGGGTCATTGAATGTGGTGGCAGTTCGACCGTGGAGAGGTTTGGGGGTTTCAAGTTGTGGTGGCCGTGGTGTATATATGTATAGCTTTGGGTTTTAGGTTGTGAACACATTGAAGGCAGGTGGGGTTGGCTATTTTGGCGTACTTGTTACTATGGTTACGATGTTTTGCGTTGGCTTCATCTACTGGAGTATGAATAAATTATATTTTATACTTTTATTTATTAATAGAAAAAGGTGTATAAAGATATTATACTGTATCTATGATTCGTATTAAGATAAAAAAAAGTAAGAATAAGGTCTGCCATCCATGTCACTCACTGTGATCATAGATTGTTATCTCACCCCACACCCATAATCCCCTGTCACTAATGAAATATATTTTTTCTCTACACTGTAATATTTCTTACATTAAAAGGCGAGCTTGCCAGATTTCTGTTGTCTTTCCGCTTGCAAGAGGGGGGAAAAGAAAGAAAGCCAATAATGTGTGTTTTTTCAAGCTTCAAGACAAAGTCAGAATTGGAACCTGGGTGTTGGATCGGATTCAGTCTGGAGAACGTCAGCGAGTTTCATTGGGGATTCAAGCTGAGGAGATCCGTGAGTAGAAATGGAGTTATTGAAGTTTTTATGATAGAGCAGTATACAGTTGAAACCTTTGCCAAAGTGATAAACAGTTCAGATTTACAGTCTGAGGACTGGTTTGCTTTAATGATTGTGAATCAATTTAATAAGGTGATAGATCAATAACGCTTTTTTCAGGCAAAGAAAGACAGGAAACTAGTAAAACATTTTTACTTTGTAAAAATGTTTCATAAATATGTAATGGATCGATTCAAGATCAATCTTAAGCCCATTTGATAGGAAAGACAGAGCCAGAGGGAAACACACAATGCTGTGAGTTCTTCTGTCGATAAAATATCAAGACCTGAAATATTACATCACTAGATTGTTTACACAAATAGTGAAACTGAACAACACACAAAATCAATATAAATGGAAAGATTATTCAGATGCATCCAGGGAAGATCAAAGTGGCTATTGGTAAATTAATAATGCAGACATATTTGTCAGGAATTGTAAAAATATCCCAGCATAAAACAATTAATCTGCATGTTTGTAGAATTTCAGATTTATTTGAAATTTATGTGGATAGATATATTTGAGCAAGAGGAAAAACAATAAGTGTCATCACATTGGATTCCTTCAAATTTCTCCAGGTTATTATCCTTAAATAATTTTTTGAATAAATGGATCAACAGATATATGACAGATTAAGGGTCTTTTACTTTTGCATTTTTGGAGATTTACCGAAATATGAACTTCTAATCAATTAAATTGGAGAGAAGATTGTACCTTTTCTTTCATGTCCATTTTTTTGGAAAGGACCTATCTAGTAGTTATGATAATTTGAAACCTTCTGTGATGATAAAACAAATTTATCAATAAATTTAGTATGTCATGCCGGCCTCCATCTGTGTTATTGCATCAGAAAAGTGAGAAAAATCATAGTTACTTGAGGGCTGCTCAATTCTGAATAGTTTTAGGAGAGGCCCAAACCAAATCATTTGTTCCAAAGAAGACTCAGGGAAAAAGTAAAATGGCCGCCCAATAAACAGATTAGGTCGAGTCATTATCAATGTCATTCTTTTCCAAAAAAAGAGGAATTTAAATGACTAAATTTATGTCAGCGAAGAAAGGAATTGCATGTTAGACAATTCCTTATAAATTTCATCAAAATATAGTAATTTATCAACAGTTACATAAATTCATCTTTCTGAAGATAAATTTAAGATTCCACCAGGAATCTTTACATGCCACATTCAAAGAACACTAAATAAAACGAAATTGAGTCAGTAGGATTAATGAAGGAATCATTGATCTTTCATAAGTGGTTTTTTTGGGGCCAATTTAAAAAATGAGATGGTAATCAAATTTCTCGAGGTGAATTAAAATGGATAGAATATTAAAAAAATTCTGAATCGGACTTATTTGGGTAAAGATAAACGGCTTGGAAAAGGATTAATGGGCACAGTTTCATCCCTTGGTATAGAATTAATTTAAAAAAGTTAGTGACAGTATCTTAAAGTAGAATTTGACAGGAGTCTTAAATGTATCTATATATTTATCTCTCTAAAAATATATCTTAATGGGTATGTGTATCTATGATATATATATTTTTATGTGTACATATATGTGTGTATACTAGTACTATGTGTATATATATATATATAGATTCTCCACTATGTGGTCTAAGAATGGTGATTATGTCATGCCATATTTGGATATGGAGAGGATAGATAGTTAGATCTGAGATAGACAGATAAATAGAAACAAGTTAGAGAACAATGTTATTTTGAGTTAAGGTTAATATAAAGAACTTGTGGCTTTTAAGTTAAAATTATTAAAGTCTTTATAAAAGTAAAATACATTTTATCTCTTTTTTATCTCTGCAGATTGCTTTAAATTTTGTATCTCTCTAGAATAATCTTTGACTTTACAGAAAACATGTCTGTATGTTAACAGCTAATACGTTCATTTTTTCCAGAGAGGCTGTTCTAAGACATTGACCACAATATTTAAATTTTCTTATTTAAGTTAAAGTTATTGTATTCTATATTGCATGGTGTGATATAACATTTTTTAATATTAATGTATTGAAACCTGTTTAAGTTGAAGTTAAATTAAATAATAATGTACTCCACAATTGTGGAAGAGCATGGAAACCATGCATGAGTCCTGTTAGTATCATTTTGGATTGTTAAGATGTAGATAGACGAGGTCACAGTGTAGCACATGTGATTAGGTCGAGTGACAAGAACAACAAATGTTCACACTTCTTTCCAAGAGACAGGTGAGGAAAGGTTTTTTATTATTTTAACTGGTCCGGCTACTTTAGATATCAAAATTTTTTTTGGAGTCACTCAAGTACATCTTTTTTTATATACTTAAGTTATGTAATGCGCTTTGTTATTCTAAAGTAGAGAAGATTTATAAAAGCAATCATATAGGATTAACAGGTTAACTAATTTGAGATGACAGTGATGAATGATTGACAGCTGCAGCCTGGCTTGGACTGAGGGTGAGTGAATGGGGGCTGTGCAAAGGAGACTATTTTAAAAATCACCGGGATTTTACTTCAAAGAGAAGACTTAGACAATTTTATTTTTTATTTCAATGTTTTTTTCTTTTACGATAACATATTAAGGTGCACCTATTATCTATTACCTATTATTTGATATTTTTTGATTATACTTTATTTTATTTTTCCCAAGTTGTTTTTTTAATTTTTCTTTTCCTATTTTGCATTTTTTCAAGGGATTATAATCAAACACTTATTTTTTGGGGTTAAGTTCATAAAAATGTATTACAGGTTTCATAAAATATTTTTTTGGTTTAAATTGACATGTGGGTAATCAAATGATTAAAGCATTCACATGGTTATATTTATTACACAAATTACCAATTGAATTTGATACATTTTTCTACACATTTCATGCACATTACATTATTAAAAAGAAAACATTTTAAGTTAAAAAATGTGGTTTAAAAGTCGTACTTTTGGTTTCAATCATAAGTTTAATTTATTTGTTAATGCATGAATTTACATAGCTAACTTGACAATAAAATCATGATTTATGGACTAGCACTGTTAGAACAGAAGGAAGAGCCAATTGTGCTTGGCCGCTTTTTTTCAAGGACTTCTGTTTAGAGCGAAAATAAATTGCTTGACCAGCAATTCCCCAAACAGAACAAGTTTATGTCTGGTAGCTGAGTGAACAAAAAACAGATTATACTTGTCAAATAAATTCATCAGTGAAAGTAGAATATATTATTATAATATATATTTATTTATTAACATGTATATCTTTTTCAATTTTGTATATTGTTTTTCCTTTTTTTTAGTTTCTACGGACTAATTAAAAGTCAAGGCTTGAATTTTTGCATTAACAAAAATAAGAAGTCAAATGATTATTATAAACAAAAATGGGAAGGACAAAACAAAAAGGTTGTACACTTACAGATTGATGTGTACATGGTTCATGATGGTTAATTGGAATATGGTATCATTATTCTCATTGGGAATGAATACACATTTTCACATATTGGTTTGGATCAATGTGATAGAGGATAATATAACAAAGGTTTTAAAAATCACAAATGGTTGATTACACAATAAACACTTGTCAACAAAAAGGTCAATAAACGGTTATTTTAACTTCAAGGGGTTAAAAGGGAAATAAACGTCAATTCTCATTAAATATAGATTTTTCAAAACAAAAAGTGTTCATTTTTAATAAAAAATATTAAATATGGAATTATTTTCTGTCCATTCTTTATAAGATTGGGTCACACAATATATATTGAACATTATATGTATATATTAAAAGGGTTTGAATAATTTGATATTGGTTTAAGGTTTGTACATAATAATGTATGGTGACTTCATTAAAGTCTGAATAAAAAATACAATTAAGTTACATATATTATGGTTATTGTTATAGTTAAGGTTCAAATTAAAGAAGACAGAAGTGTAATATTTATTATATTAATATATGTGAAAACATATTTATAAGTTCATTAACAGATGTTTCAAAGGGGCAAAGAAATATTTTATATATTTGTAAATGATATATGGTGGATTTGTGATAATCTGAGATCAGAAATTTTTCACTATTTTTTGGGGAAGAGATCTTTCAATCAAGATATTAAAGCAATAAAGTTTTAAATAAATAAAAAGTTACAAGTTCAAGAAGAAGAAAAGTACCTGATAATCAAGTTTAAATGAACTGTGCTTTATCAATGATATTCAAATGAACTGTGCTTTATCAATGATATTCAAATAATGAACTGTGCTTTATCAATGATATTCAAATAATGAACTGTGTTTTATCAATGGATCTTATCGCATCTTCAGAGAAAGATTGATTGGTGGGTCAGTTGATGAATTGACTGAGTTTGCAAAACCTTCCATATCCTATTATTATTATTCTTTGCATAAAGAGACTGTTCATGAGAGCATTACGCAGCCTGCATGACATGCACGTGACGTCACAGCTGTGAAAGGTGACGGGTGTCTATTTCCCACGGTGACAAGCTGGAAAGTCAATAAAGTTGTTCAATATCCAGAGATGGGCCCAGTTGGATATGCAAATAAATTACCAATGTATGGGACTCTGAGTGTTTATCTTTTACAGATGGATTTCATGGATCGTTAGACTGTTATGATGTTATCTCAAGGAAAATGAAGAAGATTGATTTTATTGAGACTGTGTTCATGTTTTGTTGCTTACAAGCCAAAAGAAGATGTCGTTGAAAGATTTGGGTCAGAAAACTGATCCTAATTATCATGGTCTACCCGTTAACATTCATTATTAGATTCTAAATTGTGATGAAACTGAAAATTTCCATATGAATATTGATATAATATGTTGAGGGTTCAATTGATATCTCACCTCAAGAGGGGGAAATGGTTAAAAGATTTTCCAGGAAAATGTACAGATAATTATAATATATGACTGATATGATAAAATATACACAGGTCACACAGAGCACACAGACATAGGTAAAAATAAGTTGCTGGCATTGCTATTTTGAAGGTTGGTGAAGAGCTGGTCCAAACAGTTTGGTATAATTAGCCAATGAAATCAGAAGGTGGAATGTAAGGAGTTGTACCTATTATATATTTGCTGTATTCCACATAGGTTTGGTAGTAATGCCTGAAGCAACTGAGAGTCACACCCCACAGGGAGACGTGTATATAAGGAAGGGGTGTGGGAAGCCAGGGGTGGAACCCAGGGGCGGAGCCAACAGACCTTGGAAAGAGACATGTGGTGGGGGTCATGTGCGGGCAAATAGGAAGCCTTTGGGAGGCCTAACTCTGGTCTCTGAAGGAAAGAAGGGTTCCTATTCTACACACAGACACTCAAGGGTAACGTAGATACATATTTGGTATTGTATTCTATGCTTTGTAACTTGTAACGATGTTATGTATGATCCTTTGAAGATTGTAAAATAAAAATTATCTTTCTTATATAAAGAAAGGTGTATAAGTATTACTGAATCTAGATTCGTTAAGATAAAAAAAAATAAGGACCTAAGGTCTGCACCAAGTCACTCACGGTGATCATAGATCTGTTATCTTGTCACTAATGAAATATATTTTTTCTCTAACTGTATATTTCTTACAACCCCCACATGCTAATTCCTCTCGCCCCTACGCCAGGCCCTCCCTCTCGCCCTTGCGCCAGGCCCTCCCTCTCGCCCTTGCGCCAGGCCCTCTCGCTCCTGCGCCAGGCCCTCTCGCCCCTGCGTCAGTTCCTCTCTCTCCCCTGCGCCAGTTACTCTCTCCCCCCCTGCACCATTTACTCTCTCCCCCCTGCACTAGTTTGCCCCCTGCACCAGATACTCTCTCACCCCTGCACCAGTTACTCTCTCCCCCCTGCACCACTCTGTCCCCTGCACCAGTTACTCTCTCCCCTCTGCACCAGTTACTCTCTCCGCCCTGCACCACTCTGTCCCCTGCACCAGTTACTCTCTCCCATTTAGTAACTTCTTACCAGTCATACCTGCGCCAGGAGCGTTGCTAGGGTCCTAAAACATCCGGGGCGCAGGCCTTCTGTGTTACTTTTTGCTCAGTAGGGCTGGGTTTTACACGGGGAAATTTTTCAAAGCCACATTGTGAACTGCAGCATGTATTGTACATAGAAAAAACCTTCGTTCCTGTCACTAATTTTCTGCATATTCCACATAGATACCGTCCATCACCTCAGCAGTCACTGTACAATGAAAATCAGCGATGACAGATTTGCTTTTTCAAAAGTGCTCTAACCCCTATGAACATTGTAAAAACCCCTAAATAAAATTCACCACCCAAAAAAAAATCTATACATGGGGGCCCCAAAATACCAGACAAAAAATTTTTACTAAAAAACCAAATTTCCCACAACACCAAACCCAAAAATTTTACTACTTTTAAGGGGAAACAAATAATCCCTGACCCAACGCGACCCCCCACATTGACTTAAACAAAGGTTTCACAGGGTCTAAAATGTATATTACCACCCCTAAAGTGACCATATAATTGGGGGATACTAGTTGAATGTAGGCTCTCAAAATTTAATAAAATTTCACTGCAGTTACATTTTTGCCCACTCACAGGGGAAACCTTCTCTAACGTTTTACTTTTCCCTTTTCTTCCCCCCTTCGGTTCACAACCCTTTTATCTGATTTCCCCCTGGGCCCAAAACTCGTCCCTGCAAATTTGGACACAAATTTTCTTAAAATTTCCCCGCATTTTCCCAGCCAAAAATTTCCCTTTCTTATAGGGATAATAAGGGCCCCCTCCCCTTATTAAAAAGGTTTTAAAACGTCCCCTCAATAGGAAGCTATATAGGTCCTGCGCTAGACAGGATATATGTCCCCAAATTAAAAGTGTTATATAAGGGTTTCCCATCATTTAGGGGTATCTAGATGTGCCCTCTCAGTCACAGATATATATTTTATATATATATATATATTATAAAAATTATATATGTTCCTCAATCGGGCGGGTACATGATTTTGTACCCTTAGACAAAAAGATATAAAAATATAGGGTCACTCGGGGAAATATATGGGGCCTCAAAGGTATTAAATTTAAAGGGGCACACGGGCGGTTAAAATATGGGGCCTCAGGCAGGTAAAGGGGCACACAGGGGGTATATTGAAAAGGGGGAACACGGGCAGGTACTGTAAATGCACTCAGGCAGGTAAAGGGCACTCAGGCGGTCATAATTTAAGGGCATTCGGGCGGGTTTAAAAGGGGGGGACTCAGGTATATGGGATACCAGGCGGTTAAAAGGGGGGCACCAGGCAGGAAATTTTAATAGGACACTCAGAATATATAATATGGGGGCCCCACGGGGGAAATTATAGAAATGGGGGCAGGTAAAAATAACAACATTAAAACACCTAGTCCGGGGCGCCGTCCCTTCATCTGACACTGGGATGATCACTTTGCCACGCCAGGACACTCCTCTGGCAGCCCCTTTGGGTCACAGCCTGTGCCGGGGAATGGCAGCATCGTTTGAGCTACTTCATCGGGGCCGCCCAGTATAGCGCACGGGACGCAGGGGTCCTCAGCGTATGAGGACCCGGCGGGCCCCGCTGTGTGGACCCGGGCCTCGAGGATCCAACGATCCCCCAAAGGAGCCAGTCCGCCTTTTGAGAACCCTCGCGTAGTGCACCCGGGGCTAAAAGACCGCCGGCTCTCCGGGCAGGGGCCCGGGACCCCGGGGGGTTCGGGGGCCCCTCCCTCGCCACTTAGTGACAGGAAAGGGGTAGGCCCCTGGCATCGCCAACCCTCCCCTAACCGTCGTCCCGGGCCTCCGGGAGATCTCACGAAAAAAAAAGGTTAAAATGCCGTTCCAGCTGGGTTTATAAGGATTTTCCCTTCAAAAACTCATCAGCTTTTAGGGAAGTTAGTTCAGAGGAGGGGGTTGGACATTGGATGTCATATATTTAGATTTTTCCAAAGCATTCGATATGGTGCCACATAAAAGGTTGGTAAGTAAAAAGAGAATGCAGGAACTGGGGGAAAATGTGTGCAGGTGGGTACGCAACTGGCTCAGTGATAGTAAACAAGGGATATTAATTAACGGTACATACTCAGACTGGATCCCTGTTACTAGTGGGGTACCACAGTCATATTTGGGGGTTTTCCCCTTTTTAAATTTTCTTTTTATCTTACCATATTCACGTGAATATAATATTTGCAGTGATACTAACCCTTTTTAAAATAACACAAACCTCCATGTACTTATTTAAACGATGTAAGGTGTAAGAAAACCTTGATATAATGAAATAAGTTTGGTATACCAAAACAATTTAAAAAAAAACCAAAAACCAAGGTTTTAAAACCTAGAATAAAATACATTTAAAAAATAACTTTTAATAAAAAATAAATAAAATTGAGAAAGAAAAGAAAGAAAACCCTCAAATTCCCTATCAAAGACCTTTTGGCCCCAAAAATGGGAAATCGCCCCCAAAAAGGGGCCCCCCCCACGGAACCTAAACAAACCCTGTCCCTAGCACATCAAAAAAAAAAAAAAAACACTTTTACCACAAAAAGGAGTCACAAAAAAAAAAATGCTGTATAAAAACAATACAAAAGACAATATATTTTATTTCAATAATACTATGAATTTTGAGCGTTTATAGAAAAAAAGATCAATAAACGCAAAATATTCCAATATTCCAACCTTTCCCCCCCAAAACTGGGGGTTTATAGGGAAAAATTGCAGTGATAAACAATAAAAGACATTAAGAAAAAACAAAAAGATGGAAACAATAAATATAATCACGCCCCTTTAAAATGAAACAGGGTGGTAAATAGAGGACGGGGGCCAGGATAATCTGTACAGATCCCCCTATCTGATCGGACATCCAAGCAGTAACAAATTTAGTGAATCACAAGCCACTAATAGCAAGGCAAATTAACCCAAAATTTTCACCCTTTTGACCTTTACTACCACAGGCCCTGTATGCAAAAGCCCAAAAAAAAAACAAAAAAAAAAACCATTTACAAAGGGGGTTAGAACTACAAGGGCCGGGATGCAATACCGAAATGCCTTGCATGGCAGTAGCGGGGGGGAAAAAAAAAAACATTTTTAAAAAAACACATGACCCGGGTGCAAAAGCCGCTTCACCCGGCGCATTTACACGCCGACGGG
>JAODAL010062812.1:0-19561 GCA_025379985.1 Phyllomedusa bahiana | reverse complement strand
TTAAATTTTAGAGCCGTTGTACGTGCATAGGGAAAAGTGACGCGCACTGGCCGACAGAGGAGTGGGGAAGAGCAGGAGTGCGGTGAGTACCCACTGTCATTACAAGGTAGTCCACAGCCTTACTTGCGGACCGTGCGCCACCTTCCCCGGCAGCATACGGGAAGAGGAGACACGAGTGCACTCGTGTTCCGAGATGCAGGTCTGGTGCCTGTTAACAGGATGTCTTATGGCCCAGCAGAAACCATTATTGGTGTCTGTTGTTTTGCTGATCCATTATTGCTGACATCTTTTTCCAGTTAGGAAATAAGTATATGAAAACAGCTAAATAACAAAAAAATTTTGATACTTTTTTTTTGTCTCCCGGGGAAAAGCCCTGAAAATACACATCAGCTGGTCAAAAAAATGCACAGAAAAAACCTGCTACAAACTTCACATCTCACTAAAACTACTGCTATTATTGCCTTAAAAATCAATGCCCACAGGTTGAGTGTAATATTCCGGATTAGCCCTATTCACTTGTAATAAGTAGACAAAACCCATGGACAGGTATTTTTTTTTTTACGCTGGACAACCCCTTTAACAAGGTTTCTAAGTAGTGTCAGAGTGGAGGATCCGAGGACAAGTTACCCTCTGGTGGGTCCCAGCATGGCAGAAACAGAGGTCGCACGGTAGCAGCTCGCCGGGCCCCTGGCTGGTGGGGGCCCCCCACGGGCCCCTTGCCCCATCCGGGTGTTATCTACCCCGGGGCACATACAAAGGCAGCAGGAGGAGGGGGGGGCGCTTGGAAGCAAAAATAGTCATAACTAACTCCTGTCACCCGGGCCGACTGGGATAAAAAATCAGCCCCTGGGGACTAAGCCCCCCAGCAGCCCAATACAATTTCCCTTACAAAATTGCCCCCTTTTTTTCCGACCCACCACTTTCTAAAATAAACATAAAAAAAAGTGCTTCACACAAGGGATTTTTTTGTGCCTTTTTGATGTTTTTTTGGTGCTTTTTGTCAGAAAGGAGAGCATTAAGCTGATAAAAATTTTCACAAAAAAACGCATAAAAAAACACCCCAAAACCCCTCTGGGAGAGCCCCCCACATACAACAAAAAAAAAAGTGGGGGCGAGAAACCCCCCCATCACGAGTCGGGGTTTGCGCTTGCTTTACAATCATGGACAAGCCCACACTGACACTACATAAGCCCCAAATAAAACCTAAAACCCCCACCAATCACATCCCCGTAGTCGGGTACTTTTATTATTATATTTTATTTTAAAGTGCCTTTGATTCGAGTGGGTTACATCATAACAAAAGTCAAACGATAAAATGATAAGTGAGAATGACAATTTGGCACAGAGGGGAGAGGACCCTACCCGTGGGGTTTACAATCTAAAAGGAGGGGGAAAAAACAGAAGGTAGGGCAGACATTTTTGTGGAGGAAGTAGTGACGAAAGGTTAGTGTAGGTTATGGGCAACCTGAAGAAAAGGTTTTCAGATTTGCTTTTGAAGGGTAAAAGTGGAGGAAGTCTGTGTTTTGGGGGGCAGTGATTCCAGAGGGTGGGGGAAGCACAGAAAAGTTTTGGGAGAGGGTTTTGTGTGGGGACTGAAAGAGGAGAGAAAGGAAAAAGGGCCCTGGAAAAGGGGGTTTCGTGGGGGGAGGTATCAGAGATTAAGGCAGAGATGTATGGAGGGGAAGGTCAGGAGAGCCTTTTTGGTCATGGTTATCTTGAAATGAATTTGCTGGGCAAGGGGGAACCAGTGAAGGGTTTTGGCAAGGGAAGGAAAGGGGAAGCGAGGAAAGGTGGATAAGAGGGCACAATTGAGAATTTTGTTTAAAGGGGGACAAGATGCTAGACGGGGGGCCACAGAAAGGGTTGCAGTAGTCTAGCGGGAGATTACAAGGGGCGTGGCCACATTTTTCTAGTTCATGTTTAGTAATGACGGGTGCGAGAGATGTTTTTCAATGGAGGGGCAGGAGGGTAGGTTTGGGTGTTGGGTTTTAAACACAGCACTGACCAACACAGAAGTAAAATGACCCGTGACAGCAGGGGGCTCACAGGACGTCATCCTGATGGGAGTTGTTCTCTTCTCCTTTTTTTCTCCTTCTGGCACAAACCCTGAGTCTCCTTGGATTTTTCCCTTCCATTTCTTCTTGTCCAGTACAGCATCATTCCCCTTCAGTGGTCACTACCGCCCTGTAGAATTTACCACAAATAAATCTTTGGCCCTCTTTTCCAGCACTTTCCATCAATTTCCCCAAACAGGATGTTAGACCCTAAAAATTAGAAATTAAAAATGTCAGATAAATGGCAATAAATAGGAGACCCCCCTTGGTAGGTAAAAAGGGGGCCCTTTTCCCCCTTAATTTTGGGAGGAGACAGGGCCCCCCCCCAGAAACTAACCAGGTAGCTGGGGCTGCCCCCAGTAAAGCCAGTTAGCAGGGCTGCCCCCAGTAATTACCAGTTTGCAGGGGTGCCCCCAGTAATTTGCCAGGGAGGGCATAAATTGCCGGTAGGGCCAGGACCAGTAGTACCAGGTGGCCATTATGTAGGCAAGCAGGGCCATATATACCAGTAGGCCCAAAAATAGGCAGGCAGGACCACTAGTACCAAAGGAAGGGCCAGTATATAAGCGGGCAAGGCCATTTAAAAGGGTAGGCGGGGGCCAAATATAAGGCGGGGGCAGGCAAGTATAAAAGGGGTGGGCAGGGCCAGTATTTAAAAAAAAGGGGGGCCCATTTAAAAATAGGAAACGGGCCATTTTGGGGGTAGGCAGGCAGAATATAGGCGGGCAGGGCAGAAATAAACCCCACAGGGCCAAAAATATGGGCACCCAGGGTTTGATATATAGGTAGGCAGGGCATTTTAGGAAAGGCAGGCAGGGCTTTTTAAAAGGTAGGGGCAGTATATAGGAATGCGGGCAGGGCAGTATGGGGCAGTATATGGGTATGCAGAAAAGGGCATTAAAATTTAGGGAAAGGAAAGGGCAGTAAAAGCCGGGCAGGGCAGAAGGGGGCAGTATATACCCAAATTCAGGGCAGTTTTTAAAACCGGGCAGGGCATTATGGGGCAGTAATAACCCCCAACCCGGGCAGTATGGGGCAGTATATAGCCAGGGGGGCAAAAGGGAGCGTTTAATTTTAACCAGGCGGGGCATTATGGGGCAGTGTATACCAGGCGGGGCAAAAGGAAAGTATATACCCCCGGGCAGGGCAGTTTTGGGGCAGTATATAGCCAGGAAAGGGCATTAGGGAGCAGTATATAGCCAGGCGGGGCAGTATGGGGGCAATAAAATGCCAGCAGGGTCAGTATGGGGCAGGTATAGCCAGGCAGGGCAGTAAATAGCCAGGCATTTCCAGAAATTGGGGCATAAAATACCCGGGCAGGGCAGTATAAGCCGGGCGGGGCAATGGGGCAGAAAATACCCAAAGGCCCAGGGCAAAAGGGGCAGTAAAAGGGTTGAAAGGGCGGGTAGGGGGGCATTATTAGATAGCAGGGCAAAAGCGGCAGTATATAGCCGGGCCAGGGTATTAGGGGGCAGAAAAAGGTATGCGGCAGGGCTAGTAGTTTAAAAAAAGTAATAAAAAACCCAAACTTACCGAATCTCGCCTCCCCTTCTCCTCTTCCCCCCTCTGGTGTGGCCGCCGCGGAGCAGGCGCTCGAAGACGGCATCACAATTTTGCGCCCTGCCCCGCGGCCTCCGGGAACTGAACAACGGATCAGTAAAAACCCCCGCTTTTCAGCCTTGGGTGCTGCCGCCAAATGTGCGGGCAGGGGGGGCCGGATGGGGTTTCGTCAAATGCCCGGCCCGGGGAGCAGGGGGGCCTGTTGGCCCCTTGGCACAGGGGGGCCGGTCGCAGGGTGCGACCAAATTTCGGCCCCTGTGGGGTTGGGGCCCGGGCCCCCGGGGCCCCCCCGGGGGGAAAACTTTACCCCTTCGGGGGGGCTCCGAGCCGGCCCTGGGGGCCCCCACCCCAGCGGCTCGCTTTGGGAAATGCCCTTGACCCCATTTGGGAGTCCGGGCCCCGCCTTTTCACTAAATTTTGCCGCCCGGTAACAGGCCTTTAAGGGTCGCACCCTTGGGGGAAGGAGGGGGAATGGGCCTCCAGGGGTCCGCAATACAGGAGCACAGGGAAATGTGGGCGGGGCCCCGGCAGACTTCCTCTTCAGTGGTCCAGTGAGGGAAACTAGGAATTTTCTTTTTATCCCCTCTTTCGCTCTGAAGCTGGCCCCGAGGGGCAAAGATAGCCCGCTCCATAAAATCTTATCATAACAGCTAATTTTTGTGCTGATAAGATCAGAGCGCTTCCCTGCACAAGTCCCCCAAATTTAGGAGAGGGTCAAGAGAGCAAAAGCAGCAGTCCCCCCAATAGGCCAAGCCCCCCCCAAAAGCTGTGGGAAAAAGGGAAAAAGAGTACAAAAGGGGATATTTTCAGGCAAAGGGACAGTGGGGTACTGTAAAAGAGGAATTCAACCCGTTTTTTAACCCTTTTGTGCCCAGTGCAGATTGTTAAGCTGAAGTGCCGGAAATTTATAAGTAAATGCCGGTTTGTTTGTGGGGTGTGTTGTCTACAAAAAAATCTATAAGACTTGTTCCCCCACGTTTTAAATGCGGTGGGAAAAGTAAAAGTGCGCAGTACATTGTTGGTTTTTAGGAGCCTTTTCGCTAAATAAGGCGTTTTCGCCGCAAGTAATTGACATTTTACTTAAACCCCTCCGGGCAAAACCAAAACGAAACGTATAGTAAAGGGGGGGGGAGAGAAGGTGTGATCCCCTAGTTCTCTACCCAGAACTATTTGGGTTTCCGTAATTATGGGGGGCATTTTCCCCCGTATTAAAAACGCAAGACCCGCAAAAATGTTTCCCCAAAATAAGGGCCTTTTGAACAGAAAACCCAATTCAAAAATTAAAGAAACATTTTTTTTATACTTTTTTCCCGGGTAATTAAAAAAAAAAAAATGTTATTTAATGAAAACAAAGGGCCTTTTTTTTAAACAACGAAAAAATTTTGTAAGTAACACATACATAATAGGCCCTTAAATAAAAAAAATAAAATGGAACTGGGAGTAAGGGGGAAACCCCCTGGTCAGGAAGTGGTAACTTATCTGTATATAATATTGTTGTTTTATTTGTACACATTCAATTACGGTATGTTCAGACGGCGTATTCTCAGTCCATACTGCAGCACGTAATTGTGCTTCAATACGCCCAGGGGGAGGAGGGGGCGAGGTAACAGACACTTTTGCGGTATAACTTGTTTTTCTTTGGCCCTATTTGAAATTAATTTTCTTCTAGGACAATTCTTTTTAATAGAAGTAATTTTCTGCAGCGCGCTACACCGCAGACATCCGTCACGTTAAGTAGTGAACCTGTTGTTGAAAACTATTGGTCAACACATGGTGTCTGGCAGTAGGGGGGCCCCGAGCTGAAGTTTTGCACCTGGGCCCATGAGTCTCTAGCTACGCCCCTGGTCCCGGGTCCTTCACAAATGCTGCCAGTTTTTAACTGTTTTTGTCCTGAGGAAGCACATACAGTTAGAAATATGCCACGGCGCTTGGGACCCACTGGGATGTTGGTAAAACAGTGGGCCCTGAGCTCCAAATGTTTTGCCACAGAGCTATCAATGTCAAAACCATTGGCAACAAAAGTTAGTACACCCCTAAGTAAAAATGGACAAATTGTGCCCAAAGTTTCAATATTTTGTGTGGTCACCATTATGTTCCAGCACTACCTTAACTCTCTTGGCCATGGAGTTCACTAGAGCTTCACAGGTTGCCCCTGAATTCCTCTTTAACTCCTCAATAGTGCAGAGATCTTGCACTAGTCCACCTTCTGTTTGAGTATGCCCCACAGATGCTCTATAGGATTTAGGTGTGGTGACATGCTTGCCAATCCAGCACCTTTACTCTCATTTTCTTAAGCAAGGCAGTGGTTGTCATGGAGGTGTGTTTGGGGTTGTTATCATGTTGGAACACTGCCCTATGGCCCTTTTTCCGAAATAAGGGAATAATGCTCTGCTTCATTTTGTCACAGTACATGTTGGCATTCATAATTCCCTCAATGAACTGTAGCTCCTCAAAATCGACAGCACTCATACAGCCCCAAACTATGCCACTCCCTGCGACTTGCTTGGCTGTAGGCAAGACACTTTCACTATATTACCACTATCACCTTGGGCCAAATATTTCTCTCATTGGTTAATGTGCAAAACAGTAGCGCGGGGGTCTCCATTCATCCCGCAATTACCTCAGGAAAAGCATAAATACCGTTTTTAATAATAAATACTTGTTAGCCTTTTTAATCTTTGTGAGAAATATATTCATAACTTCTTTGTTCCATTCAATGTCACATGATCTTTAATTGTAGGCAAGACACACTTGTCTACTCCTCACCTGGTTGCCTCCAAACACACCTGACACCATCTACAAATAAGTTTATCTTGGTCTCATCAGACCATAGGACATGGTTCCAGCAATCCATGTCCTTAGTCTGCTTGTCTTCAGCAAACTGCTTGAGAGCTTTCTTGTGCATCAGCATCTTTCTAGGACGACAGCCATGCAGACAAATTTGATGTGGTGTGTACCGTATAGTCTGAGCACTGACAGGATGAATGCCCACCCCTTAACCACTGCAGCAATGCTAGCAGAACTCACATGTCCATTTTGAAAAGACAATCTCTGGAAATAATGCTGAGCATGTGCACACAAATTCTTTGTTCATGCATGGCTAGGCCTGTTCTGAGTGTAACCTGTCTTGCTAAACCACGGTCTTGGCCACCATGCTGCAGCTCAGTTTCAGGTTGTTGGCAATCTTCTTATAGGATAGGCAATCTTTATGTAGAGCAACAATTCTTTTTTTTTCAGATCCTCAGAGAGTTCTTTGCCATGAGGTGCCATTTTGAACTTCCAGTGCCCAGTATGAGAGAGTATGAGAGTGATAACACCAAATTTTACCTGCTCTCCATTCACACCTGAGACCTTGTAACACTAACGAGTCACATGACACCATGAAAGGAAAATGGTAAACTGGGCAGAATTTGTCCATTTTCACTTAGGGGTGTACACAATTTTGATGCCAGCAGTTTAGAAATTGATGGGTGTGAGTTATTGTGAGGGCACACCAAATTTGCACTGTTGTACAAGCTTTGCATTGACTATTTTACTTTGTATCAAAGTGCTGATATAATACAATATTTACAAAAATGTGAGAGGTGTACTCTCTTTTGTGAGATACTATAGATAGGGCTAGCCATTCTTCCATGTCCTATCTCACCTTAAAAAATGCCAAGTATGTAACTACAGGAAATCATGTCATTTTTTTTTTTTTTATATATATATATTTTTCTTTCTTTCTTAGAAGTACAGGGTTTTCTAGGGTTAGCCTACTCTTTCCAAGGCAGTTACCCCGCAGTTAGGTAGGGAAATGTAGGAAGTTATTATATACATATGATTATTGTTATAGCACTCACAATTTCAAGTTTTGGTATTAACTGTACAGAGGAACACATTTCTGAGACCACTGGAAGTACACTGGATTATGTCGGGAGGTCATGCAAGCTCCTCAAGTGGTCTACATTTATTGCCTATTCCCTCATTGTTAGTGGGGTTTTTGTTATGTATACAGTGGGGAAAATGAGTATTCGATGCACTTCTGATTTGCAAGTTTTCTCAGAAGAATGGAGAGGTATATAATTTTAATTGTAAAAATCCAGAAAATCACATTGTATGATTTGTAAATAATTAATTTGCATTTTATTGCATGAAATAGGTATTTGATCACCTACCAAACAGCAGGAATTCTGGTTTCTTTAAGAAGTCCTCCTACTCCACACTCATTATTTGTATTAATTGCACCTGTTTGGACTCATTATCTATATAAAAGACACCTGTCCACACACTCAATCAATCATACGCCAACCTCTCTACCATGGCCAAGACTGAAGAGCTGTCTAAGGACACTGGAGACAAAATTGTAGACTTGCACAAGTCTGGGATGGGCTGCAGGACAATCGTTAAGTAGCTTGATGAGAAGGCAACAACCGATGACACAATTGTTTGAAAATGGAAGAAACACAAGATGACTGTCAGTCTTCCTTGGTCTGGGGCTCTTTGCAAGATCTTCCTTTGAGGAGTAAGGATGATTATGAGAAAGGTCAGGAATCAGCCCAGAACTACATGGGAGGACCATGTCAATGACCTGAATAGGGCTGGGACCACAGTCTCAAAGATTACCAATAGAAACACAGTATATTGTCATGCATTAAAATCCTGCAAGGCACACAAGGTCCCCTTGCTCATGCCAGCACACGCCCAGGCCTGTTTGAAGTTCCCCAGTGACTGTCTGGATGATACAGAGGAGAGATGGGTGAAGGTCATGTGATCAGATGAGACCAGAATAGAACTTTTTGGTATCAACTCCACTTGTCGTGTTTGGAGGAAGAAGAAGGATGAGTACAACCCCAAGAACACCATCCCAACTGTGAAGCACGGGTGGAAACATCTTACTCCTATTTTTTTTTTTTGACTCAACAATAAAAGTGCATTGACAAACTTACATACTGTAACAAAGTAAGTCTAAATTAATTGGATAATTATACGATGTTCAAGAACATATATATAATAATAATAATAATAATCTTTATTTATATAGCGCCAACATATTCCGCAGCACTTTACAATATAGAGGGAATAAGCACAGACAAACCAGACATTACATTATAAAAAAGCTACTGATAAATGAGACACAAGGTGTGAGGGCCCTGCTCGCAAGAGCTTACAATCTATTAGGGTGTATGGGTGAACCAAAGGCTGACAAGTGCTTGGTTTAACATGGACCAGCCATGTTACATAAAATATGGGGTAGTATACATAAAATGTGGATGAACCTGCCATCCCAACCATACAGCTATATACAGATAAGTGCCTGTGGGTGCCAAAGTGCAGGAAGTGACGAATCTGTGAAAGAATTTGGGGGGTTGACAATTAGGGATCTTGACAGGCTTGTATAAGAAGATGACTTTTCAGAGCCCACTTAAAACGGGGAGGGTAGTGAGTGTGCCTGATCCCATGTGGTCCCCTGTTCCAGCGCCCTGGTGCCATACGTGCAAAATCTTGGAGACGGGCATGGGAGGTTCGGATGAGTGAGGTGTGTAGTCTTAGATCAGTAGCAGAGCGGAGAGAGCGGGTAGGGTGGTAGACAGAGATAAGGGAGGAGATGTATGGGGGTGCAGCACTGTGGAGAGCCTTATGTGTGAGAGTGATGAGTTTATGTTGTATTCTGTACTGAATAGGCAGCCAGTGCAGAGACTGACACAGGGTAGAGGCATCAGTATAGCGGCTGGAAAGAAAGACAAGCCTGGCTGCTGCATTCAGGACAGATTGGAGAGGGGAGAGTTTACAGAGAGGAAGACCAACAAGTAGGGAGTTACAGTAGTCAAGACGAGAATGAATAAGAGCAACAATGAGAGTTTGAGTTGTTTCCACAGTGAGAAATGGACGGATTCTGGAGATGTTCTTGAGGTGCAGGTGACAGGAGCGGGCAAGGGATTGGATATATGGGGTGAAGGACAGATCTGAGTCTAGTATAACCCCAAGACAGCGGGCCTGCTGCCTAGGAGTTATGGTGGTGCCACACACTGAGAGAGAAATAGCAGGGTGAGGTCAGTTAGTAGATGGTGGGATGACTAGAAGTTCAGTTTTAGTGAGGTTTAGTTGGAGATAGAGAGAGGACATGATGTCAGAGACAGCGGACAGACAGTCACTGGTGTTTTGTAGCAGGGCAGGAGTGATGTCTGGGGAGGAAGTGTATAGTTGAGTGTCATCAGCGTAGAGATGGTACTGGAAGCCAAATCTACTGATGGTTTGTCCAATGGGGGCTGTGTAGAGTGAAAAGAGGAGAGGACCAAGAACGGATCCCTGAGGAACCCCGACAGCAAGAGGGAGAGGAGAGGAGGTAGAACCAGAAAATGAGACACTGAAGGAGCGGTCAGAGAGGTAGGAAGAGAACCAAGAGAGAGCGGTGTCCTGGATACCGATGGCGCGGAGCATGCTGAGGAGATGGTGGTGATCCACAGTGTCAAACGCTGCAGAGAGATCCAGAAGAAGCAGCAACGAGTAGTTACCCTGAGATTTTGCTGTCAGGAGATCATTTGAAACTTTAGAATATATATATCATCTGAATCAGAGATTGCTAGAAGGAATATAAAGCATAATATAGTGGCATGCAATAATTGAGGAGTATACAATAAACTAACAGAAAAGGAAATAAAAAGAACAACAAACAATTAGCAATGTCTAGGTCACTTGCAGGTAGGATAGCATTACCATAATACACAGGAGACCCGTCACAAAGTCAGACAACAATTTGGGGATTAAAGGTTAAAAATACATTTTTACCTCACAAAACACTGGCATTAAGGGGTAGGAGGAGAGTCATACAGCATATCAGGATATGGATTTACTGTGAAATGGGAATCAAACCATCTTAGAGAATTTATTGGGGCAATTTCTATGTTTATAGACCATTTTTTTTATAGGGAGTGCTGCATTTATGGTACCCAACCATTCTGAGAAGGTTTGGGGACTTGGGAGAGAAACAGTTTCTAGCTAATACTTTATTGGCATAGTAAGTGGATGTTTCTCAAAATTCTTACAATCGGGTAAAATACAACATTCAGGAGGACATGTATGAAAACTGTCTTGGTCTAAGACTTTCTTTGTTGCCAATAGCAACCAATCAGAGTGCCCATTTCATTCTTTCAGGGCACTAGATGAAATGTAAGGGCAACTCTGATTGGTTGCTATGGACAACAAAGAAAGTCTTAGACCAAGACAGTTTTCATACATGTGGCCCTCAGAGCAGACAGGTATAGGGAAGCCCATCATATCATTAAGAAATCTTATAATTCAATCCCAAAAACCTAGAACCCTGAAATAAGACCATAACAGATTGAAGAATGATCTTGACGTTAAATGACATTTTGGGTATTCATCTACAAAATCAAGTCAAAATTTTGAGAGTAGCACAGTGGAATAATAAGCATGATGTAATATAAAAAATTGTGCCGTGTTCATTATGATTAGAAAAAAACCAACTAGGGATATGACAACTCATTTATAAATTAATAACATTTTAAATTAATCCCTGATGCCAGTACAAGCTAGAGAAAGATGTGGGCTTCAGGATTTTCTTTTTGAACCAGTCAGTAAAAAACCATTTCCTTTGGACACCATATTCATCCCACACTATTTATAAATCCTGATTTCAGGATATTACTATGTTCTGTTATATGTTTTTTTTGCCTTTTCTATTATGTTATATAATTTGTGATTCATTGTAGTGGATTATATAGTTTTGTGGGTAGCCCAGGGTCATGTATTCACTTTTGTTGCTTTGTTGTGTGATTTTGATTAGTGATGAGCGATTACGTTGACTATCGTCATCGGGTCGATAGTCGATATCGGCAATTATCAAGACAAATTTCCCAAAAGTCGAAAATTTTTTTTACCCACCTTTTTGACCATTAAAGTTATGGGAGTGAAACAACCCTTCATTATTAACCCAAACACGGCTGGAAAGCTGGAAATTAACATCCAAAAACCATTTCTTTGGTACTTTGCAAAATCTTAGGAAAACACATTTTTGGTTTTATAAAAGCAAAAAAAAAAAGTCCCCAGCCCTTTCACTATCCCGTTTTTTGCCACAGCCTCCCCTTAAAAAACTTTAAACCCAAAAATTAAAAAGTGCCAGAAGGCGTATGATTGAACCCCCTTTTTTTACTTGAACTGGACTTTGAATACCCTGTCCTGGAACGCGCATGACCCCCAAAACCTGCATCCCCCAAGATTTAAAAAGGGCCGGAAGAAGGAGTCTTTCAACCCCCAAATTTTTGTTTAAATGGACATTTTATTGTCCTGTCCCGCAGAATGATTTTTAAAACCTGTTGCCCCACTTTTTAAAAAGTGGGGGGGAAAAGGGGGTCTTTGAACCACCATTTTATTTAAAACTGGACATTGACTTTTCCCTTTTAAACCATAGTATGCCTTTTAAAACCGCCCTGACCCACAGATTAAAAAGTCCCGGGAAAAAGGAGTCTTTAAACCCAACCTTTTTAGTTAAAATGGACATTAAACCTATTTCTGCCCTGTACCGCAGAATGAAAAATTAAAACCCGGTCTGACCCACGGGTTTAAAAAAATCCCGGAAAAAGGAGTCTTTTTTTTCCCCCTTTTTGGGTTTCACTGGACATTAAATTTTACCTGTCCGGGGCCAAGTCCCCCCAAAACCTGATGACCCCCGATTTAAAAATTTGCGGAAAAAGGAGTCTTTAAAACCAACCATTTTAGTTTCAGGGCCCATTAAATTTCCCCTGCCCTGTGCCAAGCATGACCCCCAAACCTGCAGGGACCCCCGTTTAAAAAAAGTCCCGGAAGAAGGAGTTTTTCCCAAACCCATTTTTTTTAGTTTCACTGGAATTTGGATTTACCTTTTCCTGGGCCACGCTTGACCCCCAAACCTGCTTTGACCACAGATTAAAAAGTCCCGGAAAAAAAAAAGGGGTCTTTAAACCACCTTTTTGGGTTGAACTGGACTTTTGACTATACCGTCCTGACCGCAGCTTGACACTCAAACCCGCTTTGACCACAAAATTAAAAAGTCCCGGGAAAAAAAGGAGTTTTTTCAACCCAACCATTTTATTTTCCCCCCTTGACATTGACTTTTACCTTTTCTGGGCCAAGCTTGAGCCCCAAACCCTGCATGCCCCCAGATTTAAAAAAGTGCAAAAAAAGGGAAAGGCTTTAAACCCCCCCCGTTTTTTTTTCACTGGCCAATTGAAAACCCTGTCCGGGGGCCACAGCTTTTAACCCCCATACCTGCATGAAACCAAAATTAAAAAGTCCCGGGAAAAAAAAAAAGGATTTTCTTTCAACCACCATTTTAGTTTCCCTGGACTTGACTATACCTTTTCCTGTCCCCACGCATGCCCCCTAAATTGTTTGCCCAAGATAAAAAAAGGGCACTATGTTTTTTTGTACAGTGATGTATTTGGTATATTTTTTGGAAACTGACATTTGTTTACGGAATTTTTTTTGGGGAAAAGTTTTATTTTATAGTTTTACTTTTTTTCTTTTTGCTTTTTTTCAAAGTGTTTTAAAGGGGTCCCAAAATTAACCCCCCCCTGCATTTTTTTAAAGGTTTTTTTAAAATTTGTAGTGTGTTAATTCGCCCCGCCCCCCCATAATTTAAAAAAATTTGCCCTTTTTTTCCCCCCAAAAAAACATTTTGGGGGAAAAAGACATTTGCCCCCCGGGCTTCTGGAGTGATTCGCCAATCAATTCAAGGGGTTTCATTTTTCCCCCAAAAATCCTTTTAAATGATTGGGAAACAGACCCCCCTGGAGATCAAATGAGGGGAAACCCCATAGTGACCCCGCCCCAAAAATTTTGTTAAGCCTATAATTGTGCAATTTGTGTCCAGCCCTGGACCCCTTTTTGACACTATTAAAACTAAACAAAAATCACCTTTTCAAAATCTGATTTTTTAGAGAAAATTTGAAGCTTCCTGATTGCCCCAACGGTGAGAGCCAGTGTGCCGTCAGCCATTGTTAACACGGAGGTCCAGTGCCAGAGCCAGGGCTTACAGTGGGGCGGTGAGAGCCAGGGTAGCGTCTGTCATCTATTAACACCAGGTTTAAACTGCCCGGGCCGGGAGTTAAAGTGGGGGCGGAGAGAAAGGGCCCAAAGGTGGCCCTCCGCATTATTAACACGGTAAAAAGCCCTTAAACACGCGAAAAAAAAACCCCGGGCGTGCTGAAGCAGAGTGCGGAAACAGGGAAATGTGAGGTAAGCCCCCGCCTTCCCCAGTTTCACAGTCAAGGGCCCGGGGGAGCGCTTGGCCCCCCCGTATGAGTGCAGCCCAAATTTAAACTTCACTTGGAAATACTGGTGGTTGGTTTTCCCGTTCCACCCCGGTGCCCCTTTTTTTTGACATTCTTTTTTCGTTTTTCTCAATTTTGCTGGAGGAAATTGTCTCTGTTCTTTGTTTTGTCTGTGCCCCATACTTTCCTGGGCCTCTGAATAACCTAATTGGGCAAATCTTCCTGACCTCCCCTTTTACTATTCAAAGGAGAAATTTTTACCGTATTTTGTACATGCAAGTTTTTAGCTCTTTAATTCTAAAAAAAACATTGTTTTTAAATAGGATGGAATCCCCCCCTTTTTTTTTGTTTCTCTTTTTTTTTTTAATTTTTATAAAAGGGTTGCTCAAAACGGGGTTGTTTGGGTATGTTAAAGATCTTCCAAAAACAAGTCATTTTTTTCGTTTGTGTCCATTAACAGTGTCCTTTCCTATTTCCCGTTCTGAAGCACCATCACCCCTTTAGCCACCCCTTTACAATTGTGAAAAACAAAAGTCTGTTAGAAACAAATTTTTTTTCAATTGGCCCGTAGTTAGCTGCATTTACAGCAAAATGCCCCCCAAAAAATTAAAACATGGGCCCCCTGGGGCCCCTTTTGGCAATTGGGGAAAAAAAAATATCGTTAGAAAAACAAATTTTTTTTTTAATAGGACCCGTAGTATAGGCATGTCACAGCAAAAATTTCCCCCAAAAATTCTTAAAAAAGGGCCTTGGGGCCACTTTTGGGCAATTGTGAAGAACAAATGTCTGTTAGAAACAACATTTTTTTTATAAAAAGGACCCGTTGTATTGCTGCATTTCAAAAAAACTGACCCCAAAAAATTTAAAAAAAGAATTCTCAGCCACGGTTAAAAAATTTTGAGGGAGAAATGCCCCTTTTTAAAACCCCATTTCTGTTTCAAAGGGCCTGATTTTAAACTGTATCTCACGCACCATGACCAAAAAAAAAATTAAAAAAAATGACTCCACAAACCCCTGTTTTAAAAAAAATTTTGGGGAGGGAAAAGCCACCTTTTTAAAAACCCCCATTTCTTTCCAAAGGACCATGATTATAGCTGTTTCTCACGGGAAAAATGACCACAAAAAAAAATTTTAAAAATGTTTTTTAAAACCTGTTAAAAAAATTTTGAAGGAGGAAAGGCCCCTTTAAAAAACCAATTTCTGTTTTCCAAAGGGCATGTTTTAGCTTTTAATTTTCACAGAACCTTGGGCCACAAAAAAAAAATAAAAATTTACTTTCGCCCCCTGTTTTAAAAAATTGTTTTTAGGGAGAAAAAGCCACTTAAATGCCCAAATTTTGTTCCAAAGGCCATGGTTATAGCTGTTTTTCCCCACCGAACATGCCCCAAAAAAAAATTTTTAAAATTTGCTCCACAGCATGTTAAAAAAAATTTTGAGGGAGAAAAATTTCCACTTAAAAGCCAAAATTTTGTTCCAAAGGACCATTTTGGGTTTTGTGGTTTTTTTTGGGGGCCTTTTTAAAATTTTTTTTTTGTTTTTTTTTGGTGGTAAAAGGTTTTTTGGGTTTTTTTTTGGTTTGTTTTTTTTAAGTTTTCCCGCCCGGAAATTTTTTTAAAAGTGGGAAAATTTTTGGGGTTTTTTTTGCGTGTTTCTTTTAAAAAAAAAATTTTCCCCCCGGGGTTTTTGGGGTTTTGGGGGATTTTTTTGGGTTGGGTTTTTTTTTTGGTTTTGGGGTTGAAATTTTGGGGAAAAATTTTTTGGGATTTTTTTTCCTTTTTAATTTTTGGATGGTTTTTTTGGTTTAATTTTTTTTTGGTTTTGGGGGGATTTTCGTTTGTTTTGGTTTTGGTTTTTGGGGGTTTTGGGGTTCCCTAGTTTGGTGGGGGGTTTTTGGGGGGGCCCCTTTGGGTGGGGGGGTTTTTTTTTGGGGATTTTTTTTGGTAAGAGTTTTTGGGTGGTTTTTTGGTTTTGGGGGGATTTTTTTGTTGCCCTGGGTTTTTTTTTTGGTTCTTGGTTGGGTTTTTGTTTTTTCCCCGATTTTATGGTTTTTTTTGGGTTTGGGGTTTTAAATTTTGGTTTTTTAGGGGTTTTTTCCCTTTTTTTTTTTATTTTTTGGGGTTTTCTGTGGGGTAGGTTTTTGGGATTTTTTTTTTTGGGACCGTGGTTTTGGTTTTTTAGATCGATTGGTTTTTTGGGTTTGGGAATTTGGGTTTTTTTTGGTTTTTTTTGGGGGTTTTTTTTGGGGGTGGTTTTTTTGGTTTTTTTTTGGGGTGGGTTTTTTTTTATGTGGGGTTTTTTGGGGCTGGGGGGAACAAACTAAACTTCAACCCCAAAAAAATTGGGGAAAATTGGAAAAATTTTAAATAAAGTAAATTTGGAAAACGGGGTTTTTTCTTGGAAACCTTGGTTTTTAAAAATTTTACAGAAAAAAAAAAAACACAAATTAAAATTGCGTTAAAAAAACATTTTTAAAAAAAAAAAATTTTTAAAAAAGTTTGAGAGGCTGTAAGTTTTTTTCCCCAATAATCTTACCTTGAACGGGGAAAAATTAAATCCCTGCCCCGGGGCACATGAAGCCCCAAACCGATCCCCAAATTTAAAAGGGCCCGGAAAAAAGGGTTTTCAAACCCCAAGTTTAAGGTCCCTTGATATACCCTGTTGGGCCTCACCCTTTTGGGGGGCCCCCCCTGCTGGGGGCCCCCATTTTAAAAAGTTTGGGGCCCGGAAAAAACATTTCAAAAACCATTTTAGACCTTACTGGGAACTTTAGCCCCGGGGCCTGGGATGGCCCCCTGCATTTCCCCAACTCCTCGCAATTGGGGCCACAAATCATCAGAGACCATGCCTTTTCATCTTGATGAATGTCAAACGATCCACATTATCTGGGGAAAAACCCCGGATGCGTTTGTTGTAATGATCCTCAGCTTGCTAAAGGTCCGCTCAGATATGACGTGGCTGTTGGGCAGGACAACACCTCTTGGGGTGGCGACGGCGGGGGCCATTCATATTTTGGATCCCCAAAAGTTTTTGGGCCCGGAACAACATACAAAACTCGAGTTGAGAGAAATAGTCGGCCCAAAACTTAATGGTCTCGGGTTGTATGTGTCCCGCATTGCATGCGTGGGAGGGGTAAATAAAGTTGAGAGGCCCCCTTTGGCTTTGCCCCTTTCCTGTGCTGCTTGCCGCTACGGCTACTTGGCACTCTTTGTGTCCGTCCTATGTTTTGAGCGTTGCTTTGGGCCCATCAATGGGTCGATGGTCGTAGTCGACCTCACGAAAAGATAGTCGTAGTGGAGTCGATTTGAGCGATGATTTAAATCATGGGGGAGGCAACAACCCCTAAATTCTTACACCCAAACGGGTGGAAAAGTGGAATTAACATCCACCACAGTCAAATGGATCGTGCTGCATCTTGGGCAACCACTTGGGTTTAAAAGTACAGAAAAAAAAAACACAAACATTCACTATCCTGCTTGTCCAAGCACCCCCTTAAACCCGGCACCCCCCACAAATTAAAAAGTGCCAAAAAGGCGTATGTTTGCCATATCTTACTTGACGGGGACATTGAATATCCCTGCCCGGGAAGCAGCAGGGCCCCCAAACCCTGCATGCCCCCAGAATTAAAAGTCCCGGAAAAAGGAGTTTTTCAACCACCATTTTGTTTCCTGGCATGATATACCTGTTGGGCCCAGATGACCCCCCAAACCTGCAGACCCCCCGTTCAAAAATGCCCGGGAAAAAGGAGTCTTTCACCCCTTTTTTTTTCATGGACATATACCGTCCCTGTCCTGGGCCCAGCATGAGCCCAAAAACCCGCATGACCCCCGTTAAAAATTGAAAAAGAACCCTATCTGAAATGTATATGATAATAAAAGTGGAGTTTTTCACCCAACAAAGAGACCTGCAGTTTAAAAAGATGTGTATCCTATAAGTTGGCTGCCCAATATCCAGGAATTTTCAATGAAACGTTAATAAAAACTATTTCGTGCAAAGTCTACACTTCTTGGTGAAATTTTTCAGTATTCTTTATAGAGCTTGTCTGTTTCCCCGTGGGGGCCCCCCCCCCTCCCCCCCTGACTTTACAGCGGAGATGCTCCTTTTAAAAATTTTTCTAATATATAAAAACTTCCAATCTCTAATCTAACTAAATTGTAAGGATCACAGCAAAAGTAGAGGTTTCTTGTGAAGAAATAGAATAATTTCGCTGAGCTGTTTGGACACAAGCAGAGCGCACTTCCTTTGCTCTGAGACGCTGAGAGACATGGGTAAACAGGGAAAGCGTTTATGTAAAACGGGGTCATGTGATTTTTCCAGCCAATGAACCCAACAATCCATCAGAGTGCACAACATCCACCCTGCTATTCAAAGATGATTTGTGGTGCCAAAATGAAGGAAAGCGCCGAAAAGGGCGCGATTTAATAGTGTGACAGTTTTAAAACCTAAATTATCGATGATCTAAAAAACCCGTTCACCTAAAAACTGTCCCCAATTTCAATTTTGTCGTAATAATCGCTCAACACTATTTGTGACATTGTTCCACCGTGCATTTGAAAAAAGTGAAGCAGACGCAACAGATTTTCCCCCGTTGATCAACCAAAAGGGTTCCTTTTCCCTGCATTTTACTCTATTTGGGTGGGGGGAAAGGAAATTTTTTGAGTTTTTTTTTGTACCGGGGACCCAGGAGGGTGGCCACCCAGTAACTGTTGTTCATTTTGATGGTTTTAATGCGGGTCATGTTGGGGAAAGGGAGCTCCAACCCACCATGTGAGAGAGGGCCCTTGATTTCCCAAACCCTGGGCGAGGGGACTAGAAACTGATTTTCCCTCATCTTCCTCCTCCGCCTCAAATTCGGCCAACCTTTTTCCAGGCGGGACGGGGAAACGTCGGTGTCTAGGATACCTCCCCCTCCCCCTCCACTTCCTCCGGCACAGTTAAACACAACCCTGACTTGCCTCAGATGAGCACCCTGAAGCGAGGCGCCCCCTTGCACAGCCCTGGACCCCCCAACCCCTGCCCAAAGAAGAACCCATAAAATTTTGTAACTGTCGGGCCTTGTGGATTTCGACGGAGAGAAGGCTCCATGTCCGCATCTCTGTCTGTTCCTCCTCCGTCGTGGTGGGCCCGTTTTCAGAGTGTCCAACGACGTTCCCCGAAATAAGATCACCCCAATGCCAGCTGCAAGGGCATGTCCGCACGACCTTTTTTGGGGGTTCTTCAAAATGGCAGGGTGGTAGAGCCTTTCCCTGCCTCCCTCTGGTGGCTCAACACCCCGAGGTCCCCACCCTGCTTGTCAGGCCATGTGTCGCTTCGTACTTGCGTAATGGTTTGCGCTGCTGACAATCACTGGGCTGTGGAGGGTGGGGAATTCCAGCGTGTTGCCATTCAACAATGAACGGTTGAGGGGAGGCCGATGAGCTGCCGCAGCCCGGGGGGACAAAGCGGGTGCGAAGGCGGATGTGCGAACTCATCTTGGCCTTCCCCGCGGCAGTCCAGCCCAGGGAGCATTTAGAGTTTCTGGACGACAAGGTTCATGACATGTGCCCGGGAAAGGGATGTGTCCCGCCTACGGGTCTTAAGGGCCGCCAGCAGATTTCGCCCTTATCGCCCCCATCTTGCCTGGACAGGTTTCTTGTCATCCGCTCGGGTTGTTTCGGGAGCCGTCCACGCGCCCTGACCTGTGTGTGGATGGGCTCCAGA